>PVJC01013382.1:0-38137 GCA_004026665.1 Murina feae | reverse complement strand
GAAAAATACCACATGTCCTCACTCATCTATGGATAATAATAATCATTATAAACTGGTGAACAAAAATAGATACAGAGGCAGAGCAACGTCAAACAGACTGTCAAATTACAGCAACAAGGACAGGGATGTTGCGGGGGGCGGGGAGAGTAACAGACCAGCCAAGGCACTTTTGTGTGTGCATTTAAGCATAACCAATGGACACGAAACACTGGGGGGTAGGGGAGGCTGGGGGAAGGGCAGGGGGAAAAAGAGATATATGTACTAATCTTTGTAAAGCTTTATGTAATTTTAAAAAATGTAAAATAAATAAATAAATAATAATAATAAAAAAAAGTACAGAGGCAGAGCAGCATCAAAGAGACTGTCAAATTACAGCAACAGAGACAGGGAGCATTGGGGAGCAGTAATAGATCAGCCAAGGGACTTTTGTGCATGCATTTAAGCATAACCAATGGGCACAAAACACTGGGGGGTAGGGAAGACTGGGGGAAGGGCAGGGGAAAAAAGAGATATATGTACTAATCTTTGTAATACTTTATGCAATAAAAACAACAACAAATACAAAACACTGGTAATAAATTATCTAACTCTGCAACTTAAAGAATTAGGAAGAGAGCAACAAGAAAAGCTGAGAGTGAGCAGAAGAAGAAAAAAGTAAAGATCAGAGTGGAAATAAATTACATAGAGACCAAAAATACAATACAAAAGATAAATAATACCAAGAGGTAGTTCTTTGAAAGAATAAAAAAGGTGGATGAACCTCTAGCCAGGCTCACCAAGAAGTGAAGAGAGAGGACCCAAATAAACTAAATCAGAAATGAAAAAGGCAAAATAAGAACAGACTCCACCGAAATGGAATGAATCATAAAAAAAAATACTATGAGCAACTCTATTCCAATAAACTGGTCAACCTAGGAGAAATGGATATATTCCTAGAAAAATACGACCTTCCAAAACTCCATCAGGAATAATAAAAAAATTTGAATAGGCCAATAACTATGGAGGAAATTGAAGCAGTAATAAAAATAAACTTCCAACAAACAAAAGCCATGGAGGAGATGGCTTCTCAGCAAAGTTTTATCAAACATTCAAAAAAGAAATAAAACCTATCCTCTTCAGACTATTCCAAAAAATTCCAGAGGAAGGAGCACTTCCAAGCTTTTTCTATGAAGCCAGCATTACCCTAATCCTAAAACTAGATAAAGACAACACAAAGAAAGAGAATTATAGGCTAATATCCCTTATGAACATAGATGCCAAAATTCTCAACAAAATCCTAGCAAATTGGATCCATCATTACATTAGAAAGATCATACACCAGGACCAAGTGGGATTTATTCCATGAATGCAAGGATGGTACAGAATCCACAAATCAATAAAGGGGATACATCACATAAACAAATTGAGGGACAAAAATCACATAATCATATCAATTGATGCAGAAAAAGTATTTGACAAAATCCAACACTCTTTTTTTGATAAAAAACTGTCAGCAAAGTGGGAATAGAAGGATCATACCTCCACATAATAAAAGCCTTATATGACAAACCTATAGCCAAAATCATATTTAATGGGCAAAAACTAAACTCATTTTCCCTAAGAACAGGAACAAGACAGGGATTCACATTCTCACAACTTCCGTTTGACATAATACTGGAAGTGCTAGCCATAGTGATCAGACAAGAAGAAGAAATAAAAGGAATCCAAATTGGAAAAGAGGAAGTAAAACTGCCATTAGTCACATATGACATAATACTGTACACAGAAAACACTAAAGACTCCAACAAAAACTACTAGAATTAATAAATGAATATGGCAATGTAGCAGGATACAAAATTAACACCCAAAAATTTATTGCTTTTTTATACACCAACTAGGGCCCGGTGCACAAAAATTTGTGCACTCGGGAGGTCCCACAGACTGGCCTGTGCCCTCTCGCAGTCTGGGACCCCTTGGGGATGTCCACCTGCTGGTGTGTCTGGCCAGCCTGGGTGAGGGCCTGATGGCTGTTTGCAGGCTGGCCAAGCCCCCCAGTGGGAAC
The DNA here is from genome assembly GCA_004026665.1 of Murina feae. Taxonomy (NCBI): domain Eukaryota; kingdom Metazoa; phylum Chordata; class Mammalia; order Chiroptera; family Vespertilionidae; genus Murina; species Murina feae. The sequence continues at coordinate 36,096 of PVJC01013382.1, read as the reverse complement.
ACTGACCCCATGGGGGTGTGGCCAGCCTAGGTGAGGAGCTGAGGGCCATTTGAAGGCTTTCACCCTGCCCACAGTCCCTTCAGGTTTTGAGTCCTTACTGGGGTACCTGGCCAGCCTGGGTGAGGAGCTGATGGCTGTTTGCAGGCTCCCCACAGTCCCTTCTGGATTTTGGTCCCTACCGGGGTACCTGGCCAGCCTGGGTGAGGGGATGATGGCTGTTTGCAGGCTGGCCAATCCCCCTAGTGGGATCCCCCACCCCATTGGGGTGTGGCCAGCCTGGGCAAGGGGCTTAGGGCCATTTTCAGACTTTCAGGTTGCCCACAGTTCCTTCAGATTTTGGGTCCCTACTGGGGTACCTGGCCAGCCTGGGTGAGGGGCTGATGGCTGTGTGCAGGCTGGCCAAGCCCCCAGGAACGCCCCTCACCCCATTGGTGTGTCTGGCCAGCCTGGGTGACAGGCTGAGGGGCGTTTTCAGGCTTTCAGGTTGCCCACAGCTCCCATTGACCCAATGTCCCAGCAAGCGTGGCTGGAAGCAGGTTTCTGGGGTTTGTTTATCTTCTATAATTGTTCCTTTAAGCCTATGCCTAGGCAGGTAACGAAGGTAACAAAGCCTCCTGTTTGCTTGAACTCTGAGGCTTCTATAACTGAGACAATGTTGCAAATATGTTGTTGCCTGGAGCTGGGAGAAACCCAGCAGCTGGCAAACAGTTTTACTTTGGCTGCAACAGAAGCTGCCTGTTTACTCAGCTCTGTGAGTGCCGGCCTCCATCTTTGCTGGGTTAATTTGCATATGGTTGCTCTGATTGGCTGGTGGGCGTGGGTTATGTGTCCCGAAGAAATGGTCAGTTTCAATATTATGCTTTTATTAGATAAGATAGTGAACTCACAGAAAGAGAAACTAAAAAAAAAAAATTCCTTTTATCATTGCAACAAAAAATTTAAGATATCTAGGAATAAATTTAAGGAGGTAGAGAAACTTGTAGGTAGAGCACAGGAGGTTTATCTTGGTGCAGTGGCTGATGCAATGCTGTGAGCACACTCCAGCAATTCAGATCTTTTTGGCAAACCAGGAAGATGGCAACGCCCACCTGGCCCCTCCTAGAGCCATGTACACAGTACCCCGACCTTTACGCTCATTGGGTCCCTAAGAAGACCTGGCATTCCATGATTGGCCACCTCCGCTATATATACTGCTGTACTTCTTCAATAAAATTAGACCTACGTCACAGAACCTGGTCTCTGGAGTCATGCATACAAGCATCCTAGTGCTTAGGGCCTTTGTCATCCTCACCCCTGGGAAACCCCCTGCTTTATCTGGCGCTCAAACAGGGACTCCCAGAATGTCAGACCAGGCGAGTGACCCTCTGCGACATGGGCAATGTTCCCCCCGCCTCATGCGCTTCTCAGGTGCGAGCTCTCCATGCCCTTTTGCAGAGTAGGTGAGTTAAGAGATCAGAAAAGGAACTCCAGATGCTGTGGGAGTGCTTCTTACACTTTAATCTCTGGTTGTTAGAAGCCCGTATGGGACCCAGGCACTTGCGAGAAAGTACTTAAGTATATAAGTTCTGCCGAGGTTCATGAAGCAAAAGCATTTCCACTTTCTCTAACACCCGCCATTTTGGCCATCTTTGCATGTCTCTCTGGAGTCCCCCCGAACCATCTCTGCCAATACCTGTGGCCCTTTCGGCCTCAGTGGAGGAGGGTCCCCTTCCCCCATACTTCCCTCCAGAGCCTCTGGCCCCTCCCCGCCCATCCATGGGACTTGTTCATTAAAGAACGTTCAGATACAGACAAAAATGAAACCAAAAAGTCTACTGCTGAGGCCACACCTTTGGGGGAAGGGAAGACGGTTCCATTTCCAGTTTCTACAACCAATAAACCCACAAGTACTCAGCCAACACTGAAAGATAATGATGATAGCCCCTGGATGGGACTATATAAGGCTCAATGCCAGCAGAGAGATGCTGCAAGATTTTCTTTAGGTCTTGAGGCTTCTCACGAGACTTTCTCCCAGGCACCCCCTCAAGCCTTTCCAGTAAACATCAACCCCACAGCTGCTCAACCACAAGCCTGGCTTCTGCCTAACCAAAAGGAGTTATTAGCCATTAGGAAAGCAGTACAGGAAGATGGTCTCTCAGCCCCATATACTCAACAACTATTAGACAATTTTAGCATCAATCTCAATTGTTCCTATGATTGGAAATGTTTGGCTAGAACCATCCTACCTCCCGGAGACATGATCCAGTGGAAAGGGCTCTATTACGAGCAGGCTAAGTTTCTCGCAGACCGCAACCGTGCCTCGGGAAGTGGTAATACATCTAATTTACAGGCGGAGGCTGAGGCACTTCAAGGGGAAGGTCAATACACCTCCCCAGCTGCTCAAGCCCAGGGCCAGCCTACATATTTTGACCAAGTCCACCTCTGTGCCATGTGGGCATTCGCCCAAATTAATCCCAAAGGGAAGCTGGCCCAATTGTCCAAATTAGTCCAAGGGTCAAATGAAGGCTTTTCAGAGTTTTTACATAGAGTACGGGAGGCTGTTGACCAAAAGGTTACTCATTCTCAGGCAGCTGATGCCCTCACTCGGGAATTAGTATGGGAAGGGGCTAATGCAGAATGTAGACAGGCCATAGTGCTGGTAAAGTCCGGTAACATTGATGATTGGGTCCTTGCATGTCACGATGTTGGCAGAAAATCAGCAGCGGCTTTAGCCGCTGCGCTTGCAGCACATGTAAATCTAGGGGTATGATCTGAGGCCCAAAAGAGAGCATGCTTTGAGTGCCAGGGGCATAGTCACTTTGCCAAAGAATGCCCAAATAGAAAAAAGAAACAGGGAGAAGGGAAAAGACAACCTCCCTCCATGTGCCCTTGGTGTAGAAAGGGCTTTCATTGGTGATGAGATTGCCACTCCAATAAAGATAAGGACGGCAATACTCTACTGCCTTTAAATGAGAAGGGGGGCAGCTCTCAGCCCTGCAAGTAAGAGAGCAATCTACACAAGGAATCTATTGGACTCTTCCCTTAACTCAAAATAAGACATTCCTAACACTTACTGTAGAAGGGAGGAAAATAGAGGGATTAATAGATACAGGGGCCGATGTCTCTGTAATACAGGAGGATTAGAAGGATCTAAAATGGCCACTCACTTCTGGTCCTTTAGTTCAAAGAGTCAGTGGATACAAAATGGCTTCACAGGCAGCAAGAGACCTCCATTGGCTAGATCCGGAGGGCAACAGTGGACTTTTCCGCCCGTTATTTATGCCAAATATCCCACACACCCTATGGGGGCGGGATATACTAGAGGCTGTCAAAGCTATTATCTCCATGGGGCAGCCCCCCCACCCCCAATACTAGGGGTCACTGTTCTACACCCTCCCCCTCCCATTAAATTAACCTGGGATATGGAGGAGCCTATCTGGGTAGAACAGTGGCCTTTACCCAGAGAAAAATTAACAGCTTTATAAGACCTAGTACAAGAACAACTACAGCAGGGGCATATAGAGCCTTCCCTTAGTCCCCATAACACCCCCATCTTTGTCATTCAAAAACGGGACAAAACTAAGTGGTGATTCCTCCAAGACCTTAGAGCAATTAACAAACATATGCAGAAGCTAGGACCCCTCCAACCAGGACATCCACACCCATCAGGGATAGCCAGAGGATCACACATAAAAATAATCGATATAAAAGATTGCTTCTTTTCCATTCCATTACACCCTGAGGATAGGCCTTATTTTGCCTTTTCTGGTCCTTCTACCAATCACCAGCTCCCATCGGAATGGTACCACTGGAAGGTACTCCCCCAGGGAGTGAAGAACAGTCCCACTATATGTCAGGCATATGTTGGAGTTGCCACTAAACCCCTTGCTAAACAATCTTTCATTACTCACTACATGGATGACATACTCCTAGCCCATAGAGACCCTCTTTGGCTAGACACATGCTATAACACATTAATAACAAACCTATAGGCCTTAGGCCTTAAAATTGTCCCTGAGAAAGTCCAATACCACCTACCGTACTCTTTCCTAGGTATAAAATCCATGAACAATTAACCCCTATAGCTCCTTAACTAGCCATCCCAGACTCACTCACCTTACACAAATTACAAGAGCTCTGTGGCCAGATTAATTGGGTTAGAAACAGTCTATCTATATCAACAGGGGCCCTAAACCCCCTATTCCAACTCCTAGAGGGAGATCCCAACCCACTTAGTACCAGGACTATCTCCCTAAAAGCAAAGGAAGTATTAAATGCTATTAATCAAGCTTTAAGAGATTTAGAATTACATAGAATTGATTTAGCTAAGCCAATCCAAGCGATTGTGTTAGCCACCATTGGTACACCCACTGGAGTTCTTTTCCAAGAAGAACCCCTTTATTGGGTACATTTAGCCTACAGCCAGCATCTAAAAATCACCTCTCCAACAACTGCTTATGCTACAATAGGACATAAGGTCAGACAGATGTCTCTTACCCTATATAGTAAAGAACCAGATCTACTCATACTTCCTTATCTAAGGAGCAACTTACCCAATTACTCACCACTGACTTAGAAACCCAGTTACTATTACTACATTTCCCTGGACAGGTTGATAACCATCTTCCCAATCACCGGATATTACATACTCTACAAAAGGTTCCATTACACACATTAGGACTAGTTCGTCCAAGTAGCAAGCCGATTCTTAGGGCTCCATGCGCCTTTACAGATGCTGGAAAGTACTATTGTGTGGTGGTCATTAAGACAGACAGGCCACAAGATACACCAACCTACCTAAAATACCAGTACTCAGGCTCAGTACAAGTTGGCGAGTTACGTGCAGTGATACACACACTTCTATACTGTCAGGACAATCCAGTTAATATCTTTTCCGATAGTGCTTATGCAGTCCACACTGCGAAAGCTATAGGCTTCTCTACCCTCAGAACTAAGGAAACCCCCTCAATAAGGCCTTAACCCAACTTAAATAATCTTAGAAAAACCGTAAGCTTCCCTGGTACATTCAACATCTTCAAACTCACACAGGGTTACCAGGTCCCTTAGCACTAGGTAATAAGGAAGCGGACCGCTTAGTTCTCTCTATACAACCTATAGAGAAGGCTAAACTCTTACATTCTAAATTTCACATGTCAGCCTCCTCCCTTCACAAGCTTTTCCCACACCTTCTTTTAGCCCAATGTAAGCACCTAATACGAGCCTGCAAAACTTGCGGCCCCCTACTACCTTTAGGCCCTCTTCAACCATGTGGCGCTAATCCAAGAGGGCTTCAGCTGAATTCCATATGGCAGGCTGACATCATACACGTCCCAGCCTTCGGCAGGCTGAAATATGCCCATACCATCATAGACACATGCTCAGGAACCCCTTTTGCCTAAGCACAAACAGGAGAGAGAACCAGGCATAGTATAGCCACTTTTCAAGCTGCTTTCCTCTCATTAGGATTCCCGTGGGAAGTAAAGACTGACAATGGGCCATGTTATACAAGCTCCCAATTTCATCACTTTCTAAACTCATATAACATCAAACATACCACTGGAATACTGTATAACCCACAAGGACAAGCCATCATTGAAAGATTACACAGAGAGCTTAAAATCCAAATACAAAAAGAGAAAGGGTGGATAACGGGAAGTAAACCACATACAATACTAACACAGGCTTTAACCACATTAAACTTTTTTCATTTTGATGATCATGGTCTCCCTCCAATATACAAGCACTGGGGAGGTCTTCAGAATATTCTGACACTCCTTCCCCTAGTCTGATGGTGGGACCCTGATTGGAAGGGCCCTGATCCACTAATAACACAGGGGAGATGTTTTGCTTGTATCTTTCCAGAAGGCGAGAGACACCCCCTCTGGATTCCAGAGAGAGACGTCAAGCCACATGCCTTAAGAGATGAGTCAGAGACCAGTCACCCCACCAGTGGCAGAGACGGAGGACCTCTCACTTCAAGAGGAGACATGGCACTACCGGAGGAACCATTCTTCCTCTTCTGCTGTATGTTCACCATAATAGCCCACATATTGGCACAATGGGCCATGATTATACACATCCAACAGGAGTTAATAAAAAAGGAAGGGGGAGATGTAGGTAGAGCACAGGAGGTTTATCTTGGTGCAGTGGTCGATGCAATGCTGTGAGCACACTCCAGCAATTCATATCTTTTTGGCAATCCAAGAAGATGGCAACGCCCACCTGAGCCCCTCCTAGAGCCATGTACACAGTACCCCGACCTTTACGCTTATTGGGTCCCTAAGAAGACCTGGTGTTCCATGATTGGCCACCTCCACTATATATACTGCTGTACTTCCTCAATAAAATTAGACCTGCGTCACAGAACCTGGTCTCTGAAGTCATGCATGCAAGCATCCTAGTGCTTAGGGGCTTCATCATCCTCACCCCTGGGAGACCCCCTGCTTCAGAAACTGTACTCAGAAAATTACAGGATGCTGAAAAAGAGGTAGAGGAAGACATAAATAAATGTAAGAATATACCATGTTCATTGACTGGTAGAATAAACATCATTAAAATGTCCATCATATCCAAAACAATCTATAAATTCTATGCAATCCCTATTAAAATATCAATAGTATACTTCAAAGATCTAGAGCAAACTGTCCAAAAATTCATCTGGGATAAAAAAAACCCCGAATAGCTGCAGCAGTCTTGAGAAAGAAGAACAATGTTGAAGGGATCACAATACCAGATATCAACCTATACTACAAAGTCACTATCAAAACTGCCTGGTACTGGCACAAGAATGGACATATAGACCAGTGGAACAGAACAGAGAACGCAGAAATCTACGCAAGCCATTATTAATATTTGATAAAGGAGTCAGGAGCATAAAATGGAGTCAAGACAATCTCTTCAATAAATGGTGTTGGGAAAATTCGACAGATACATGCAATAAAAGGAAACTAGACCACCAATTTACACCATACACAAAAATAAACTCTAAATGTATAAAGGACTTAGATGTGAATCCATAAAAATTTTAGAAGACTCCATAGGCAACAAAATAGCAGACATTTGTTGTAGTAATGTCTTTACCTTTATAGCTCCTAGGGCAATGGAAACTAAGGAGAAAATAAACAGATAGGACTACATCAAAATAAAAAACTTCTGTACAGAAAAAAAAAAAGAATATCAACAGAACAGCAAGAGAGCCCTTTGTATGGAAGAACACATTTGCCAATGTTATATCTGATAGGGGTTTAATCTCCAAAATTTATAGGAAACTCATACAACTTAAAAAAGGAAGATAAACAATCTAATCTAAAAATGGGAAAAGGACCTAAATAGACACTTTTCAAAAGAAGACATACAGAAGGCCAAGAGACATATGAAAACATGCTCAAAGTCTAATCATCCAAGAGATGCAAATCAAAATGGCAATAAGGTACCATCTCACACCTGTCAGAATGGCTATCATCAACAAATGAACAAACAACAAGTGCTAAAGAGGATGTGGAGAAAAAGGAACACTCGTGCACTGCTGGTGGGAATGCAGACTGGTGCAGCAACTGTGGAGAACAGTATGGAGTTTCCTCAAAAAGTTAAATATGGATCTCCCATTTGACCCAGTAACCCCTAACTGTCCTCCCCTGCTGGCCTGGTTTCCCCCAACTGCCCTCCCCTGCTGATCCAGTCACCCCCTAATTGCCCTCCCCTGCCAGCCATCTTGTGGCGGCCATCTTGTGTCCACATGGGGGAAGCCATCTTGTGTGTTGGAGTGACAGTCAATTTGCATATTACTCTTTTATTAGATAGAGTGTTTTAGCATTTTGTAAAGACATTAAATGTATTTTTTAAATAAATTGAGCTTTATATTTTTGTTTAAAAATTTTTGTATTATAAAAATAGAAAGTAATATTAAGACTATTAAGAAAGGTAGTCCTGGACAACCTGGCCATTTCCATGCATTAGTCCATCTACTATTACATATTTATTAAACATTTGTTGTGAGCCAAACACTGTGCTCCATGTTAGACATACTGATAAGAACATAACCCTTGTCTTTGAAGAGTTTCTGGTCTAATTGAAATAGAGAGTAATCCTACAATTGCACTGTTGTTTCAGCAATAATAACAATGGGAGCAAAACTTTTGTGCTCTAAGTGCTTTACATATATTAATGTATTTATTCTTTATAACAACCCTATGAGGCGAGTACTATTACCCAAATCTATAAGATGAAGCCAGTAATGGACAACATGGCTTCCTAAGCATATCCTGTCTCTGAAAGCTTGAAGTAATTCAAATTTTCTGGATTGTGCTATCCAATTTAATTACTTTATTAATGTTACAAAATTGTAACTATCTCCTCATTCTTTCTTCTCAACTTAAAATCATCATAACCTTTCTCTAAATACTACCACATCTTAGGCCAGCACAACAAGCACCACTATTTGATCTTAAAATTTCTCATTCCTTCCTTTTCCTTGAATAAGAACTTGAAAGATTATTCATTATCTTAACTTTTTTTTTTAGCTCCTATTATCTTTGAAACTTGTTGATACATAGCTTCATCCTCCAAAACACTCTAGAAATACTCTCTCCAAATTTACTGGTGCCTTTCTCTTTGCAAAATCCAAAATATATTCTGCCGAATTCAATACTGTGAACTACTCTTGCTATCCTAAATCTCTTCATCCTTTTCCTTTTCTGAGACCACTCTCCTGTGGTTATTCTCTATCCTGTTCATTAATTGTGGGTGTTTTCTTTTAAAGAACACAATAAGAATGTGGCCATACCTAGCACATTTCCTGTAAATAGTAAGTGCTCAGTTAGTATAAGTTATTATTAGCTTTTGGATTTTGAGGCCCTCATATGAATTAACCAGGTGAAGTAGGAGGTGGAGTGGTAGAACTTCCCAAACAGAAGAAGCAGCATAGAACTAGAACAGAGGATGGATGTATAGCATTACATGTTTGTGGACTATAGAGAATTTGGCATAGTGTTAATGGGGGAACAAGAAATACAGAAGGCAATGACCAGGTCATGCAAGACCTTGTGTGCTAAGCCTTGGAACCTTTTCCTAGAATTATCAGTAAGAGGTGTGCTCAGTTTTTTAAAAAAATATATATTTTATTGATTTTTTACCGAGAGGAAGGGAGAGGGTTAGAGAGTTAGAAACATCAATGAGAGAGAAACATCGATCAGCTGCCTCCTGCACACTGCTTACTGGGGAGGTGCCCACAACCAAGGTACATGCCCTTGACCAGAATCGAACCTGGGACCTTTCAGTCTGTAGGCTGATGCTCTATCCACTGAGCCAAACTGGTTAGGGCAGGTGTGCTCAGTTTTAAGAAAGGAATAGATATGATAAAATGTGTATAAAAGATGAATGGGCTGTAGGGTAGGCAAACTCGAATCAGAGAGATTTGTTAAACAGCAACTGTAGGAATCTGGAGCAAATATGAAGCTGATTTGGATGAGGTGGTGGCAGTTCAGATGGGAAGATAGTAAGGACATAATATTTAGAGATATAAAGGAGATAGAATCAAGGATTTGGGGTGGAGAGTGAGAAAGAAAAAGTCTAGTACTGGTAGAACAACTATTCACCAATATTAAAAATACAGGAGAAAAACCAGGTTAGAGCAAGAACCCACCATTCTACTCAATTTTGTTTGTTTTTTTCCTGATTTCCTTTGATTTCTTTCAGAAGCTAGGGCACTAGGCTCATGGTAAGTTGTATGCCTATTTTCTTTTCCTTTCATTGTTTAAAAAGGAAAAAGAAGAAACAAACTCTCTATATAAGTAAATATTGGGTCTTACGTAAATTATAATCTAGTTTGATGGAGTTTCTCTCTTCACAGCAATGTCAAAGGATGCAATGTTTTGAACAAGGTAATGAAGTTTTCCTCAGAAATTCATCAAATATCTTCTGCTAATAGGTTATTTGTAGCCTTGGTATATTGGATCAGATTTAGTGCATGTTATTATTTACATATATTAATATCTTAAAGAACTTCAAAATATGTATTCTGGACCAATGCCATTTAAAAAATGCAAGGTAAGTTCATTGGGAGGATAGTGATCCTCTGGAAAGTGGGTATAAAACTCTGTACATTGGTCAACCCTGTCATATAGTGTAGATATTATTTTATTTTACCAGCTTGCTGGTGTTTATAGGATCACCTTGCATCAAGAAGAATGCAAAGAACTCTATGGCTTTGGTTTTTTAAAGCTTTCCCTGGCAGTCACTGTGGCCTTGAAAATTACCCCTCTGAATAAGTGTGATTCAGAAGAGGAAGAAGAAGAAAAGAAGGAGGAGGAAAAAGAGGAGAATGAGGAGGAGGAGGAGGAGGAGGAAGAGGAGGAGGAGGAGGAAGAGGAAGAGGAGGAGTGGGAGGAGGAGTGGGAGGAGGAGGGGGAGGAGGAGAGGGAAAGAATAAGCTTCTTGTTGGCATTTTGACCACTGAGCTTTAGCTTCCTGGTACTGTGAATACAGATTGTTTGTGAAACACCCTCAGGGAAATGGAAACTGAGCTATATTTCAGTTCTATGAGGTGAAAAAGGAAAGCTATTTTTCTCTCACAATGCCTATATTGTGTCTATTCTGACTTTTCTTTTTAAGCACTAAGTAATAAAGCCCTACATTTTGTTTATTTTCACAGGATTGTATTTAAACTCAGCTACCACTGGTATGTGCTCTGACTTGGCTCATCCAAAACAGTGAGGTTATCTTCACAATTGAGAGATTGTCACAGACTAAGTAGACATGTGACAATGCACAACAATTTGTGAGTTGCCAAGTCCCATGACTCAAGTCTTTTCAGTTTGGATGCCCCTTTGAAAGCGACCTTTGCCTGGGGAGGCTTTGTGTATCTGTTTGTCTATTCTAATGGAAATCCTCTATAGATTGAGTCCATCTTGTTTACTACTGTGTCTTCAGTGCTTTGGGGAGTGCTCACCATTCAGCAAGAGTGCTACTCAGGTGCTACATAATGCTGAATATCTAATCTAATAAAAGAGTAATATGCTAATTAGACCAAACAGCAGAATTACTGTGACCATCAAGACGAACTTCCAGACAAAGCCGGGCTGAAAGGGCTGAGCCCCTTGCAAGAATTTCATGTATTGGGCCTCTAGTATATAAATATGTGAAGTGCAGGACAAATCCTAGGTCTCTTTTACACTTGCACAGCATCTCATCAGGCACATTAGAGATGCTCAGCAAATATTTTCAATGAATAAACATCTGCCTATATGTTATTTCAGATGTTTATTTCAGTGTGGCAGAATAAAGATTTTTAGGGAAAGGATAAAGAAGACGTTATATTTCTCTAGAAGTGTGAATGAAGGGAAAATTTAATCTATATTTTTAAGTGCTTCGAATTGTTATAAATGTCTTGAAGAAAATTGGCATTTTTAGTTTTAGTTACATTTTATAATCCTAGTGTAGATTATTATTGTAATGAATTCTAGTATGATGTTGGTCACTGGTTTTATCAAATCATATTATTCATATACTTTACTGAGCAATCTTGTATCTCTAGGTCAGTAGCAACTTTTTTTACATCATATAAAAGAAGATTTAAAACAAATTTTAAAAAGGGATGTATATAATTTATAAACTAGGAGTAAAGTGAGAAAAAAAAGAGGTTCAAATGTTTGCACCTGTAAGAACAAAGAAAAGGTATGTAATCTATCTATATCCTGTGAAAGGTAATCTATTTGTAAAGAGAAAGGAAGGTACACAGAGAATTTGGTGGCTCTGTAATGATGACTAGAGGAGATCTACTTTAGGTTGGTGACAAGTTTTATAAAGAAGAAAATTAATGAATTTCACATTTCTACACTGACCAATTGGTATATCAACAGTGATAGAATGCAGCACATTTATTTCAAATTCTTGTCTAATTTTTTATTCTAATATTGAAAAACAAGATGTTATTATCTGCTTAGCAACGGATTTTATAAAGTACTAGAGGCCCAGTTCACAAAATTTGTGCACGGAGTGGGAGTAGGGGGTGGGGGTGGTGTCCCTCAGCCCAACCTGCACCCTTTCCAATCTGGGACCCCTCAAGGGATGTCCGACTGCCCATTTAGGCCTGATTGGGCCTAAATGGGCAGTCGGACATCCCTATCACAATCCAGGACTGCTGGCTCCCAGCCTCTTGCCTGAGATTGCTCATAACCATTCCCCTGCCAACCTGATCAACGCCAAACTGCTCCTGTGCCAGCCTGATTGCCCCTAACTGCCCTTCCCCTGCAGGCCTGGGTTCCCCCCAACTGTCCTCCCCTGCAGGCTGGGTCCCTCCCAACTGTCCTCCCCTGCAGGCCTGGGTTCCCCCCCCAAACTGTCCTCCTCTGTCAGCCTGGTCCCCTCCAACTGCCCTCCCCTGCAGACCTGGGTCCCTCCCAACTTCCCTCCTCTGCCAGCCTGGTCTCCCCCAACTGTACTCTCCTGCAGGCCTGGTTCCCCACCACTGTCCTCCCCTGCAGGCCTGGGTCCCCCTCAACTGCCCTCCCCTACAGGCCTGGGTCCCTCCCAACTGCCCTCCTTTGCTGGCCATCTTGTGGTGGCCATCTTTGACCACAAGGGGGAAGCTATCTTGTGATGGTAAATTTGCATGTTACTCTTTTATTAGATAGGATGTTTTCGACAAGATATAGTGCATTATCTACACTTACTAAATATTCACACCAATATTCATTGTAGTATTTCATAGATTTTGGCTTCTATTTACATCATGGAGCATGCAGGTAAAAATTTTAGAGTGTTGTGCTTTCAACCAGGTTGCCAGCTTTTGGTTTAGTAACACTTTTTTTGTGCTTTTTATTTTCTTAAAAATCTTCTTTTAAATTATTTTTTTACATTCAATTTTATAGTTGACACTATTACAGATGTCCTCATTTTCTCTCCCTCCTCTGCCCACCTCCACCCAGCCCCTGATTCACTCCCTTCCCTCTGATCATTATCACACTATTGTCTGTGTCTATGGGTTATGCATATATGTTCTTTGGGTAATCCCTTCACCTTCTTTCATCTGTTCTTCCACTTTCCCCCTCTGATAGCTATTAGTCTGTTCCATGTATCCATGTTTCTATTTTGTTTTTTACTCTATTTTTATTCATTAGATTTCACCTATACCAATAAGTGAGAGCATATCGTATTTGTCTTTCCCTGACTGGCTTATTCACTTAGCATAATAATCGCTAGGTCCATCCATGTTATTGCAAAAGGTAAGATGTCATTCTTTTTATGGTCATGCAGTATTTCAATGTGTAAATGTATCACATCTTTTTTATTCACCCATCTACTGATGGACACTTGGGCTGTTTCCAGATCTTGGCTCTTATAAATAACACAGCAATGAACTTATGGGTGTACTTTATGATTTCAATAAAAGATATATGGAGTAGAACAAATATAACAGCACACATAAACACCAGTACTCCCAAGTTTTCACAGCCTCATCAAAATTACAACTAAAATACAGAACAACCATCATTCAGAACCACTGAAATCTAGATGAATGGAAGCTCTACAGTTAGAGAAGTAAAGAAGAAAGCACAAATAACAATGGCATATTTCACAGACCAAGAACAGACTCTCTGAAAATTTATAGGGAACAGCAACAACAAAAAGACCCCAAACAGCCACAGAAATCCTGAGAATGAAAATCAAATTTGGAGGGATCACAAGGCCAGAAAACAAATTATATTACAAAGCCAGTGTTCTCAAAACAGCCTGGCACTGACACAAGAACAGATATATAGACCAATGGAACAGAACAGAGAGCCCAGAAATTGATCTAAGCCATTATGCTTAATTAATATTTGTCAAAGAAGGTAAGAACATAGAATGAAGTCAAGATAGCCTCTTCAATAAATGGTGTTGGGAAAATTGGACAGATCCATGCAAACAAATAAAACCCGACCACCAACTTAAACCACACACAAAAATAAACTCAAAATGGATAAAAGACTTAAATGTAAGATGGGAAACCATAAAAATCTTAGAAGAATCCATAGGCAGCAAAATATCAGACATATTTCATAGCAATATGTTTATTGATACAGCTCCTAGGACAATGGAAACTAAGGAGAAAATAAACAAATGGAACTACATCAAAATGCAAATCTTCTGCACAGGAAAAGAAACCATCAACAAAACAACAAGAGAGCCCAGTGCATGGGAGAACACATTTGTCAATGTTACATCTGGTAAAGGTTTAATTTCTAAAATATATAGGGAACTCATATACCTTAACAAGGAAGATAAACAATACAATTAAAAAATGGGCAAAAGATCTAAATAGACACTTCTCAAAAGTGGACATTTAGAAGGCCAAGAGGCATATGAAAAAATGCTCAAAATCAGTAGTCATTGAGAGATGCAAATCAAAATGACAATGAGGCACCACCTCACACCTGTCAGAATGGCTATCATAAAAAAAAATCAACAAACAACAAGTGCTGGTGAGAATATGGAGAAAAAGGAACCCTCATACACTGCTGGTGGGAATGCAGACTGTCACAGCCACTGTGGAAGACAGTATGGAGTTTCTTCAAAAAATTAAAAATGAAAATCCCATTTGACCCAGTCATCCCACTTCTAGAAATATATCCCAATTAATCAGAAACACTACTCAGAAAGAATATATGCACCTCTATGTTCATAGCAGCACAATTTATCATAGCTAAGATTTGGAAACTGCCTAAGTGCCCATCAGCAGATGAATGGATTAAAAAACTGTGGTACATCTATATAACGAAATACTATACTGCTGTAAAAACAAAACAAAACAAACAAACAAAAACAAATAAAAAAGAACTGTTACCATTTGAAACAGCATGGATGGATCTAGAGAGCATTATGCTAAGTGAAATAAACCAGTCTGAGAAAGATAAATATCACATGGTCTTACCCATTTGTGGAATATAATGAACAATATAAACTGATTAACAAAAATATATTCAGAGACAGAAGCACAGAACAAATCATCAAACCTCGGAGGGAAGGCAGGGACAGATGGAAGGGCATGGAATGAAAAAAGCAACCAAAGGACTTGTATGCATGCATACAAGCACAACCAATGGACACAGGTAATAGTGGGGGTGAAGTCCTGTGCAGGGTGTTGGGGGCAGGCTGAGAGAGGTCAATGGGGGGAAAGGGAGCATATGTAATACTTTCAATAAAGAATTAAAAAATATATTTTTAAATAAGAAAGCACATTGAGACTGGTAGGAGGGCCAGAGGCATGGAACAGTCTGGTCTGACACCCAAATGTTGTGTTTTTCTCAATCAAGAGGGATATTTCCATTGCAGAAGTCTCCCATGAGGAGTAAGTGGCCACGACACACCTCAGAACCCAAGCCCAGGGTCCCAGAGCTTGAAAGAGTTGTTCCCATAACTTCTGTCTGTAAATAACAGCAGGGATTGTGGCGGCTGAGTGATATGGAGATGCTGGAGTCCCAGACAGTTCCTCTTAAAGAGCTGGTACATGAAATTACATGGTTCTACTCCCTCTGAGCTCCAGTGTTGGGTGGTGGCTGTAGGGGACCCAGGGATATGTGGGGAGGAACTGGATTGTCTGTATTAGGGCAGGATCTTGGGAGAAGCTTTCTCCCAGACTGGGGTGTATGCAGAGGTCCTTGTTCCTGTGCTGGGACCTCCCCTGCCACAGAGATGACTGGCTATCATATCTAAGTTTCCATCATCATGGTTCACATTGTCTGCTCAACCTTGGTGATTCCCTTAGACCCCACCCCATTCAATTTGCAGCGGCACCCAAACTATTTGCAGTGTTTTCCTATATGAATGACCTGTCTTGGCTCAGGATTCAGACTTCAGACTATCCTAAAATCTCTCAAGCAAGCAGCAGCTGGTGTCAGTATGTCCCATTTCTATCAATAAGATTCACAAGACCTGGCATTAGCACCAATCTGCTTTGCTTCACAGCTTGGCCTCACCTGGGCGCTTCTAAGCTCGATACAAGTAGTAGCCATCTGCAGATCTCTCTGTAGCTGCTGCCAGATGGCCCAAGGCAGTGGGTGACTGCAGTTCTTAGGAGGCCCAGAGTCATTGCACCTGGTGAACAGCTTCAGACCATACCAGATTACAACTTTACACATCCACAAGTAACACACTCAGTGGGAACTCTCAATGAGTACCCAAGCCCCACTGAAGCAAGCCCTGCTCCACAGGGGTATTTCCTGCATAGCAGCTCTTCCCCTGCAGTTGCACCTGGTCCTCACAGCCAATTTATCTGGAGGTCAATTCTCCCAGTGACACCAACAGAAATCAAGGCGTAACTATGACCAGACTGTGTACACAGTCCACAAAATCTACAAAGGAGCTAGAGTGTCTAGCTCAGGTTACTGGGGGGCCGAGTCATTGAGCCCTACAAGATACTTGCTACACAAGGCCAATCTACGAATTACAGAGGATATAATAGCTCTACCTAATACATAGAAACAAACACAGGGTAGCAGCCAGAATG
Source organism: Murina feae (assembly GCA_004026665.1). Taxonomy (NCBI): domain Eukaryota; kingdom Metazoa; phylum Chordata; class Mammalia; order Chiroptera; family Vespertilionidae; genus Murina; species Murina feae. The sequence continues at coordinate 19,634 of PVJC01013382.1, read as the reverse complement.
CAGAGACAAAGAAACATGCCACAAATGAAAAAAAAACAGACAAAAACAAAAACAAAAAAAAACACAGAAGAAATCTCTAGAAAAAAACCTGAATAAGATGGAAGAAAGCAAACTAATGGATACAAAGTTCAAAACAATGGTTATAAGGTTGCTCAAGGATCTTAATGAGACCTTCAAGGGAATTAATTAAAGCTTCAATGGACTTAGTGAGACTTTCAAGAATCTTAGAATTTCAAAGACATGAAAAAGGACTAGTCAGAAATTAGGCATACACTAACTGAAATGAATAATTTGTTGGCATTCAACAGTAGAGTATAGAATTCAGAGAATCAAATCAATTATTTGGAATATGAAGAAGCAAAAAACACCCAATCAGAAAAGCAAAAAGAAAAAAAAAACATCCCAAAATCTGAAGATAGTGTAGGGAGCCTCTGGGACTTCAATAGTACCAACATTCATTTCATGATGGTGCCTAAAAGAGAAAAGAGAGAGCAATATATTGAAAACCTATTTCAAGAAATAATGACAGAAAACTTCCTCTACCTGGTGGAAGAAATAGACTTACAAGTCCAGAAAGCCGAGAGTCCCAAACAAGAGGAATCCAAAGAGGCCCATACCAAGACACATCATATTTTAAATGCTAATAATTAAAGACAAAGAGAGAATCTTTAAAGCAGCAAGGGAAAAGCAGTTAGTTACCTACAAAGGAGCACCCTTACGACTATCAACTGATTTCTCAACAGAGACTTTGCAGGCTAGAAGGGAGGTGCAAAAAATATTCAAAGTGATGAATAGCAAGGGCCTACAACCAAGATTATTCTATCCAGAAAAGCTATCATTTAGAATTGAAGATTAGACAAGATAAAGCTAAAGGAGTTCATCACCTGCAAACTAATATTACATGAAATGTTGAAGGGTATTCTTTAAGAAGGAGGAGAGAGAAGAAGAGGAAAAAGAGGAAGAAGAGGAAGAAGAGGAAGAAGAAGAGGAAGAGGAAGAGGAAGAAGAAGAAGAAGAAGAAGAAGAAGAAGAAGAAGAAGAAGAAGAAGAAGAAACAATCCTATATAATAAAAGCCTAGATGGCATCATTGGACATCGTCACAAGATGGCTGCCACAAGATAGCCACCACAAGATGGTCACCACAAGACAACTGGTAGGGGTGGGCAGTTAGGGGAGAGATTAGGCTGACAGGGCAGGGCAGTTGGGGGGGGACCAGTCCTGTAGGGGAGGGCAGTTGGGGGCGATCAGGATGGCAGGGGAGTAGTTAGGCATCAATTATGCTGGCAGGGGAGTGGTTAGGGGGTGATTAGGTTGGCAGGCAGAAGCAGTTAGGGGTAATCAGGCAGGCAGGCGGGCGAGTGGTTGAGAGCCAGCGGTCCTGGATTGTGAGAGGGATGTCTGACAGGGATCAGCACTAAACTGGCAGTCAGACATCCCCTGAGGGGTCCAAGATTGGAGAGGGTGCAGGCTGGGCTGAGGGACACCCCCACCCATGCACAAATTTCATGTACTGAGCCTCTAGTAAATACATATCTATGAACAATTGAATCTAAAAATCAAAATATATGAACAAGGAATCTAATAAACAAAATAAACTGATGAATAAAAGAGGACCAGAGGCATGGAAACATGGAACAGACTGAAGAATCTCAGAGGGAAGGGGTGAGGGCGGGTGGGAAGAGATTAACCAAAGATCTTATAAATATATATGCATTACCTATGGACATGGACAATGAAGGCCTGGGGCAGGGTGGAAACCAGCGGATAAATGGGGATGTGTTTAATATTCTCAACAATGAAGATTTAAAAAATAAAAAAAAAATAAAAGGATATACTATGTTTGTCGGGTGTGCCTCAGTAGTTGAGCACCTATGAAGCAGGAGGTTTTGGTTCTATTCTGGGTGAGGACACATGCCTGGGTTGGGTGCTTGATCTCCAGTAGGGGTTGTGCAGGAGACAGCAAATAAATGATTATCTCTCATTACTGATGTTTCTATCTCTCTCTCCCTCCTCTCTTAAATCAATACTATATCTCTACATCTATCTATCTATCTATCTATCTATCTATCTATCTATCTATCTATCTATCTATTTATCTATCTATCTATCTATCATCATCACCTATCTATTTATCTACACTAATAAAAGAGAAAACAGGCAAATTGGTGTCACTCTGCTATACCCCAAGCCACTCCCACCAGCCAATCAGAGCAACTTTATGCAAATTAACTCAAATAAGATGGCGGCCAGCAGTCACAGAGCTGGAGCAAGCAGGAGGCTTGGTTGCCCAGGTGAAGGAGGAAGCCAAGCTTCCCGACTGCCTTGGCCAACTTTGGGTTCCACTCAAAGCAACAAAGTTTCAATTATAGAAGATAGATAAATCCCAGATATCTGCTTCCAGCTAGTCTTGCTGGGAGCTTGGGTCGCTGCAGGTGATGGTCAGCCTGCAAACAACCATCAGCCCCTCACCCAGACTGGCCAGGCACCCCAGCGGGGACCTCCCTCCTGAAGAGGCTGTGGCCAGCCTGAAAACAGCCATAAGCCTCTCACCCACACTGGCCAGGTACCCCAGCGGGGACCTCTATCCTGATCCAGGACACCCTTCAAAGCAAACCAGCTGGCCTCCACCCATGCACCAGGCCTCTATCCTATATAATAAAAGGGTAATATGCAAATTGACCCTAACAGCAGAACAACTGGGAATGACTGGTCACTATGACACACACTGACCATAAGGGTGCAGATGCTCAATGCAGGAGCTGCCTCCTGGTGACCAGTATGCTCCCACAAGGGGAGTTCTGCTTAACCACAAGCCAGGCTGCCAGCTGCCAGTACAGAGGTGGTGGTGGAAGCCTCTCCTGCTTCCTCAGCAGCACTAAGGATGTCCAACTGCAGCTTAGCCCTGCTCCCCATTGGCAAGTGGACATCCTCCAAGAGCTCCTGGGCTGCCAGAGGGATGTTTGACTGCCAGCTTAGGCCCAATCCCCTGGGGAGTGGGCCTAAGTCATCTGGTGGGCATCCCCTGAGGGGTCCCAGACTGCAAGAGGGCACAGGCCAGGCTGATAACCTCCCCCCTCCAAGTGCACAAATTTTTGTGCACCAGGCCTCTAGTCTATCTATAAAAGCCTAAGTAACCAATAGACATTTGATGAGTTGCTATGATGTGCACTAACCACCAGGGCACAGACGTTTAACACAGGAGCTGCCCCCTGGTGGTTAGTGTGCTCCCAGAGTGGGAGTGCTGCTCAGTTGACTGACAGGTGCCAGATGCCCAGTTCATTGCTGATGAGCACAGCTGCAGCAGTACAAGCCTCTCCCACCTCCACAGCAGTGCTACCACGGGGCAGTGGCGGTGATGGTGCAATGGGGCTGGGATGAGCAGCAGTGGTACGGTGCCCGGTCTGGGCTTAGGCTCCTCCCTGATCTCCTGCCTCTTTGCACACTACTACATCCTCATGGAATGTTGGACTGCTGGTTTTGGCCTGATCCCCATAAACAGGGCCAGGCCTGTGGGCATCAGGTTGAAACTGGGAGTCCTACATCCCTGAGGGGATCCCAGATCACAAGAGGATGCAGGCCAGGCTGAGGGACCCTACCAATGCACAAATCCATGTACTGGGACTCTAATATCCTATATAATAAAAGCATAGTATGCAAATTGTCCCCTAGATCTGGAGTTTGACTAGGAGTGGGGCCAACTGGGGGAAGGAATGGAGGCCCTAACTGGTGGCCACAGGTGACTGGGATAAGGGAGGGAGGCCCTGGCCAGCAGCCGGCAGCTGTAGGGACCCTACCAGTGCACGAATTTCATGCACTGTGCCTCAAGTGTGTGTGTGTGTGTGTGTGTGTGTGTGTGTGTGTGTGTGTGTATTTAAAAAGGATATACTCAATTTCTGTTGCTGGCAAATATTTAGGAATTTATGATGCTAACAATAACATTTATTAAGAGATCTTCTCATATTATTCAATCTTGTATGTATTTTATTTTTATTGTTGTATATCTTTGAATAATTTTAAGCTTACACATTATGAGGGCTAGTATCTGACCTCAGAATGGAATTTTTGACTGAGATGTTGAGGTTCCTGTAAAAGTTGAGTGATCTGCTTTCAGGGTTTTAGTAATAAAAATCAGCAATGCTTACCCTTTGACATCTACAACATTATATTACATGGCCAGCATTACCTGGGAGTCAGGTAGTTAGAATTACTATGAAAAAGATAAAACAAACACAGGATAGCATCTATCCTATCTAATAAAGAGGGAATATGCTAATTGACTACCCCACCCTCAAAGATGGGGGCACCACAGCCAATAAGGAGGAAATATTCTAATTGACTGCCCCACCCTCAAAGATGGCAGTGCCTACAGCCAATAAGGAGGGAATATGCTAATTGACTGCCATGCTCTCAAAGATGGCGGCACCCACAACCACAAGATAGCATCACCCAGTCCCCTCAGCCCCATTGGGGTGGCAGGTGCGCATCAAGGCTGGGCCTGCCTGCAGGCGGGCCTGGCAGTTCCATGCGCCTGTCTTCAGAGTCTCCCAGTCTCCTCAGCTCCCCAGCCACCCAGGGATGGTCCTAGGTGCAGGCAAGCCTTTGATGGTGGCCAATGCCTTGAGGCACAGGCAAGCCTCAGATAGTGGCTGCCCAGCCACCCAGGGCTGCCCAAGGCTCAGGTAACCAGGGGCTGGCTGAGGCTTGCATTGCTGGCAGTGGCAGCAGCAGAGGTGTGATGGGGATTGCCTTACCCTCATGGCCGGGTCATCTTCCACACCTGAGGGCTCCCAGACTGTGAGAGGGGGCAGGCCGGGCTGAGGGATTCCCCCTCCAGTGCATGAATTTCCGTGCACCAGGCCTCTGGTATTATATAAAAAGCCTAAGTGACTGAATGACTGAGTGACCGAATGATTGGTTGACCAGTTGCTATGATGCACACTGACCACCAGGGGTCAGATGCTCAATGCAGAAGCTGCCCCTTCGTGGTCAGTGTGCTCCCACAGCAGGAGTGCCGCTCAGCTGACTGATCCGTCCTGGCGGCCCACCCACCCGATGCAGCCACTCACTCCCTCAGTAGTCCTGCAGGTTTAATCTCCAGAGAACGGGCCAGGCACCGACAGACTGGTGCTGCTGGCACTATCCTGACAGTGCCCCTTGCCTCCTGGAAGTCAGCCTCGGGCATCATGGCCGCTTCCCCTCCCTAGTCTCTCTGCAAGGAAGAAAAGATATAAAAGAAGCTGCCAGGTGGCTCCTGACAACTGGTGCGAATGTCAATGGGGTGGATCTGGATCATGGGCCGGGAAGGGCATCCCACTGCCCACCCAGTGGGCTGATCATGTCCCACCTCCTCCACCTCCCTCAGGACAGGCACCAGACGCAGGGCTCATGGCTAGTGAATGCCACTGTGGTGGTGGGAGCCTCTCCCGATCAGGACTTATTGGGCGCGAGCCTACAGCAGGCACAGCAGAGCAGGGATGAGCGGGAGTGGCAGGTAGGAGCAGCAGGCGGCGTCAGACTGCTGGTTTCAGCCCAATTCCCACAGGCCATGCCAAAGGACCCCACCTGTGCACAAATTTGTGCACCGAGCCTCTTGTTTATTCATAAGGATTTGACAAGATAGCCCAAACCCAGTGCTTCACAGGGCAGTCCCTTCCACTGGTTAGTTTGTTGAATGATGTGGGAAAAGCAATGCTATTCTTTGTCCAAATGAAGCACCAAACAGACTACAATAATATGTTCTTTTAATTATATTTAAGGAATCATACCTGGTAAATGGTGAAACAGAATAATTAAAGTGTAAGTTGGCCTAATATCTATAACTGTTAACATTTTAATTATTCCAGGTTCGGTTCCTTGGGTACTGTGTGCAAATAAAAGTTTATAACTTGTTTCATCTTATAAAATTCTCTATTAGAATACCACATACTATTCTAGAGTATTACAGTGTAGAATCAGAAGGCAGTTGTGTATGGTACATAAGCACACTACCAGTATAATATGACATGGACTGCATAGTGGTTAGTGATATGGACTTTGTACTCAGCCTGAGTAAAAGCTTACCACCTTGAACAAGTTCCCTAAATACTCAGATAATGAAACTAAGACATAATGCAACCTTGCTCACAATTTGTGTGCCTCTGTGTGTTAAATAAAATAATTCAAGTAAAGGCTTACCACACTTAAGAAAGTGCTCATATTAGTTATTATTATGATGATATATATGATATTTATGAAGCTCTGAAAAATAAAGACTAGTTAATTTAATAGTGAACAGTATGTTCCTAATATCTTAAAGCCGCACTAGCGGACTGTATGGCTACAAATGTATATTCCATGAATTTGAGAATTTATTTGTAGCTGAATTGGCCCTATGTCCTGGCATAGTACTCTGTGTCCACTTTCTTGCTAACTATAAAGTCATTCTTCAATGTAAATTATACAAAACAATTATCTGTTCTCATAAAGAACTGTGGAACCTCCCCCTTTTCTTGTAACAATGGTGAATGCTTTTATACAACTAACCTGAGAGTCAAGTGGCAATTGCCAAGTGCAGGGAAACAAAGCTCTTAATGCCTTTTCTTCTTTAAGAAGTGTGTTGTGTCAACAGTTTCAAAGAGACCAAGGACATTCACAACAGTATAGGATCAAGGTACTTTAGAACTACTAACTATAACAAGTTGGCTCAAATGTACTCTCACTACTAATAAACCCACTCCAGCAGCCAGGACCCTTGCTCATTTGCCTTATTTTAATATGTACCCCATGCACTCTGGCCCTTTCATGAGCTGACTCCTGTTAACAGTTAGCCTGCTGGGCTCTGAATCCAGCCAGGTCTAGAATTAAATAGAGTGGACTGGAGATTGGGATCCTGTGGGTCCTCTCAAAAGCCAAGCCTAAAAAGTCTCACTTCTCTGGACCCGCCTACTCATACTTAAAGAATAACTCACTCATTAACATCCACAAATGCTCCTTTTCTTTCTACTCTCTCCCACTTAGGAGTGTCTGAAAAAAATAAATTGGTTCTCTCTTCTAAAACTATCATGATTAAAAAATAATGATGTGAAATGACTATCATAAAATAGTTTAAATGAACAAAAAGGATGAACAAAATGAGGGAACTTAGCTATATTGTTTTAAATAGCTGCAGTAATCTTGAGAAAGAACAAAGTTGGAGAGATCACAACACCAGATATCAAGCTATACTACAAAACCACTGTAATCAATACAGTCTAGTACTGTCACTAGAACAGGCTTAAAGACCAATGGAACATAACAGAGACCCCAGAAAATGACCCAACCATTACACTCAATATTTGACAAAAAGGCAAGAGTATACAATTGGAATAGAGACAATCCCTTCAATAAATGATGTTGGGAAAATTGGACAGATACATGCAAAAAAAAAAAAAATGAAACCAGACCACCAACTTACACCATACACAAGAATAAAGTCAAGACAAATAAAAGACTTAAATGTAAGTTGTGAAACATAAAAATCTTAGAAGAAACCATAGACAGCAAAATCTCAGACATCTAGCAAATGTTTGCTGATACATCACTTAGGGCAAAGGACACAAAACAAAAAATAAACAAATGAGACTACATCAAACTAAAAAGCTTCTGCAAAGCAAAAGATACCATAAACAAAATGAAAAGAGAGCCCAATGTATGGGAGAACATATTTTCCAATGATACATTTGATAAGGGGTTAATATCCAAATATATAAGGCATTCATACAACTTAAAAAAAGAAGACAAACAATCCAATTAAAAAGGACCTAAATAGACACTTCTACAAAGTGACATACAGAGGGGCCAAGGGACATGAAAAATTGCTCAAAGTCACTGATCATCAGAGAGATGCAAATTAAAATGACAATGAGGTATCACTTCACACCCATCAGAATGGCTTCCATCAACAAATCAACAAATGACAGGTGCTGGTGAGGATGCGGAGAAAATGGAACCCTAGTACATTGCTAGTACAATGCAGACTGGTGCAGCCACTGTGGAGAACAGTATGGAGTCTCAAAGTATTAAATATGGAACTGCCATTTGACACAATGGTCCCACTCCTAGGAATATATTCTAAAACCAGAAACACCAATCAGAAAGGATATATGCACCCTATGTTCATAGCAGCACAACTTACAATAGCTGTCCATCAATAGATGAGTGAATAAAAAAGCTGTGGTACATTTACACCATGGAATACTATGCAGCAGTATAAAAGAAGAATCTCTTACCCTTTAAGACAGCATGAAGCAACCTGGAGAGTGTTATATCAAGTGAAATAAGCCAGTCAGAGAAAGACAAGTCACATAATTTCACTCATATGTGGAATCTAATGAACAAAATAGAATGATGAATAAACTAGACCCAGAGACAGAAGCATGAAACAGACTGTCAGATCTCAGAGGGAAGGTGGAACCTGTATGCATATATTCACAATCTATGGCCACAGACAATACTATGTTGAAGGCTTGGGGTGGAGGCTGGGTACGGATAGAAGGGGTCAGTGGAGAAAAAAAAATGGGACATCTGTAATACTTTCAACAATAAAGACTAAAAAATAAGAGGCAACTTTTAAACCAGTTTGTTTAAAGGGCTTAATGGTGTATTTATTGTTTGACAACTTTAATAGTGTACTTACCTTTGTATATTTCTACAATATTCTTATTATATAACAAGTGATGTTTAATTACTATTTGCAACTAATAGCCAACAAATATCTATATAAGTATTTAGTGAAAATACTGTATATTCTAGTAGCTTTCTTTTTTTAATTTAAATTCTTTTTGTTTAAAGTATTACATGAGTCTCCTTTTCCCCCCATTGATCTCTCCCTAGCCACTCTCACCCCTAAGCACAAGCCTTCATCCTCCTACTGTCTGTGTCCACTGGTTTTGCTCATATGCATGCATACAAGTCCTTTGGTTTATCTCTTACCCCCTCACCCTGCACCTTCCCTGATAGGTTGTATAGTCTGTTCAATGTATCTATGTCTCTGGTTCTATTTTTTATTCATCAGTTTATGTTGTTCATTTTACTCTACTTTACATACTTGATTTATTATAAATATAAGTGTGAGGTTCTACTGCACAGTAACTTATGCTTTTCATCCTCTACTTTCTTTTTTCTAAGTTGTCATGTATCCTTCTGATTTCAGGTATTGAACAGAAATCTCTAATTCTAGCTTAGTGAGTTCCATATTTATAAAGACCTATTGCCCAGTTCCCATATATATATTTTCTAGGGAGCTTAAACTTAGCATGTTTAAACAGAATTCCTCATAATTTCCAATTTCTTTTCTGAAGATGGTTCTTTCTCCTAATATCCTATAATGCATAGTACTTCCATTCTTTGAACTATCACACAATTTTTTTGTTCTATGTTTTTTAAATTCCCCTCCTCTCTTCTCCCTACATGAGATCCAAGTCAGGTTTTTCTCAGTAGTGGGACTTTTTCTTTGCAGCCTCACTTTTTTTACCCTAATATTTCTATAGTCCTTTCTTCTTCCAAATCTCTTCACTTACACTACTATCTAATTAATAATCTCCAAACACCACTCTGGTTATTTCACTCTCTTGTTCATAAACCTCTGGGTGCTCTTTATCAAATCAATTAAGAGTTCCTTGTCTCATTTAATGGCATCCACAATGTGCTTCAAACCTACTTTTTCAGACTGTACTGCCAATGATTTCCACCTTACTTTGGTTTAGCTAGTTTTTATTGTACTTTCATACAGCTCATGTTATTTTTCCTCAAAAAATTCTATATGGTAAGAAATTCAGGTAATAATATGCTCATGTTTCAAATGAGGAAAACAAGCCCAAGAAGAAACAGGATTGCTCGAGTCCTTGACTAGAAAATAGCAAAGGTATATTTACAGCCCAGGTCTCCTAACATTCAATACAAAAAGCTGGACACAAAGTCTTCCTTAGAAAAGGCAATCTGACCAAACTGGTTTCCCCACTGCTCCCAAAAGCCTTTCTCACTTGCTTTCACTCATGCAATCTTGGAACACATGGCCTTATTCTCCATTCATTTAAATCCTTTCTATCTGTTAAAAACATTATCTGTTCCTCCTCTGACGCACAGAATGATCAAATCACTTTATCTTCTTGTCTCATTATTACTGTTTCAAATTGATGAAATGAGTTGTTCTTATTTAACCTTTTATGTACTTAGTTTTTTTCTTCTGAATAAATTGTAAGCATCCTGGCTCATGTCTCGGATGTTTTTGTAGTTCCTGATACCATTGTTATTAGCCAGTCTATATCACAAAAGGCCTGACCAAACAACCATGGAGCACCTCTCAGCCTGCCAGGACTCAAGGCTCATGCCGTGAGGCGGAGCTTACAGGGGCTGGAGGGGGTGGTGGTGTGCAGCAAAGAAGATACAGCAAGGCAGGCAGCGGGTGGGGAGGAGGCACGAGGGGGAAGGCCCCGAGCTGGGAGCTTGCAGGGCGTGGGTAGCGTCCACAGAGCTGGGAGGCATAGTAGGGACATGGCCCTGATAGCAGGCTAAGCCTAGGGGACCCTACACGTGCACGATTTAATCGTGTGCTGGGCCTCTAGTTATTAATAATAGGAAAGGAAAGAAGGAAATGACAGATATTATGGACATGTCATTTGGGCAGCTTCACCAGGAAGTTATAACTCTGTACTCCTCAGGGAAAATAGGGATCTAACAAAGGGAAGGTAAATGCATGTAAAGTTGGGGGGATTAGGAAAAACGCTTGATGTGTCACACCTGGGAACAGAGGTCATTGGCCAGAATGGGTGTGGCCACTGCAAGGATGTGAAGATTTTGCAATATAGAATCCCCTAAACAAAGGAGTTCCACCTCTTGGCTCTACTGGGACTCAGGTTCTTAGGACTCTTGTTTCTCAAGGTGTGCTCCCTTGCATTCGCCTGTGTGGCCCTCAGCCTTGTGGACTCCCACATGCAATGGACCAAGGGGCTATAGTTAACTTAATGCTATACTGGACTCCGCTCCAACATGGAAAGGAAACTCTGGACACTAGCTCTGATTTTAGCTTTACTGAAACCCTAGCTACGCTTCTTCTATGATTGGGCTAAGGGAAATGGGACTTTGAAAACACAGGGGTGTAATTCTACAGACATATAGCTTTCTACTAGATCCCATCTTCCCTTGTGAGTCTCATAAAATTTATTTTCTTGAGATATTGCAAAAACTCCACGCCCAGCAGCACCTGGGAGAGATGAGACACTCTCTTCTCCAGCAACAGTTTCTACCTATCACACATAAGTGCACAACAAATATTTACTGCGGGGTGTGTGTGGTATGTGAGCTTGGATTTTTTTTAAATGGCAAGACATTTCACGTATACTGTTTATCTTAATTTTATTTTTGTTTCTATATGATGCAAAATCTATATCATTCTATCTAATATCCTTCCCATGTGGAAAAACTGGTATAATTCTAAGTTGTTTAATGTCTTTAAAGCTTTAATATGTTGAACAGTTAGAAATTCATTTTCCATTTCTTGATTGTTAATATTGTTCTAATTCAAGCATACCAAATACAAAATGTAATTTTGTCAAATTGTTACTTCCATTGAATTTGGCCATTCCTTACAATGACTGGCCTGGCACTACTTAATTGGAATATACACTAATGCAAGTACATAATAGTATTCAACAAGAAAAAAGATTGGTGACCAGGTCTTTAGGCTCATCACAAATGAGTAAAACATATCTCACCCACACCGTTCCTTAATGTATTTTTTCAGCACTAGATTTCTAGTTTTCTTCTCTATGGTACTCCTGTTGTTGTGAAAGCTGTGCTGATGTCAATAAGCATTTGAATGGCACTGAAATGAGTCACATTTACTATAGAGTTTACCCTTTTGCCTTTTACAGGTCACTGGCTTATATTTAGAATGGTAATTTTTCTAGGTAATTTTTCAAGGGAGCCAGATACTTTAGCTAAAACCCCTGTATGTCACACAAAAGCAGAAAATGGATTCAGCTTGAATGTTTCCTAATTAACTTTCAAAGACTGACAGCAAAGATTAGTGAAATATTGTCAGCATCAACTTAACATTCTTTCTAATAAACAAATACTATAGTATCAAATTGTGATCTTTATTGAAGTACTGAGGACTAAAGACTTTGATGTAGGATGTTTAGGTTATCTGCAAAAAATACATTATTCTTTTATCAGTATGTTGCTCATGTTAAATCTCTCCAAACATAGTAAAGATTTTAGCTGTTTCTTAAAGATGCTGAAGCATAGTAACCTCTGTTTTGTAAAAACTGTTGTTTGAAATTTCCACTAGACATAGAAGGTTCTTTGTTCTGTGAATTAATTCTGCTATTATTGGTTTCTGTAAAAAATGGTTGCTCTAATGTCAGGGAAAATAAGCTTGACTGTCTGACCTTGCAGGCCGCTCTGCTGCCATTCCTAGCTACCCCCATACCAGGTGTCTTTTAGTTATCTGTATTCAAGGGTACTGAACTGCACTCAAGACTACAGGCTTCCTGTGAGATGTCTGCTAAGCATACATAGGGTTCTTTTAAAACTTGCAAAAGGGACCGGAAGTCCCATATTTAGGAGACAAAGACATTAGAAATGTATAAAGGGAAAACTTCTTCCATGATTGCTTGGCTCAGACTCTGGAAACAATATTCCCCTGAGCCCACCGGCATAATAAAGACTCCTAATTAATTTGGCTTATTGAGGCATCTTATGTTCGGCTCACTGATTTACAATATAGCAATGCAACACAGATTCTATCAAGACCTATTTCTGTACTTCAGGCTCTTCCTTTACTCTCATACTGCTAAGAGTTGATGAGCACAGAGAAAATATTTTAGTCCCCACCTGAGATTTTCAGATATTTGCCCTTAAGATAAGTCACTTTCAGTCCAGGTCATCGTCCTCCACTCTGCAGGCACAGAAAAGTTACCTTATAATTTAATTGAGGAATAATCTAGTTTTGGAAAACGAATGAACTTATTAAAATTCAGATTTCTCTAAGTTACATGGTTGATTTGTCATCTGATATGCCCATTACCACAGAAATGAACACAACAATCAGAGCAAAGAGTGTTGGAAAGCCATGTGGGATATTTCATTCAAATTGTGTAACAAGCTTGAACATTTTCCATGCTCTAATTCTACACTTTTTAGTGACTGAAAAATTGAAACAATACTTCCCCCCTCAATCCATGTTAACCTGTATTTTTATTATTCTTTTCTGCATTCAATGACAATTGCTTCCCTTCAGTCATGTCATAAGGATTCATTATTGCACATTAAATCTGAGTTAAGTAGACCTAGATTTAAGACATACATTCAATACTTTACATCTGTGTGCTCTTAAGCAATTTTCTTAGCTGCTCTAAGTCTACCCTTTCCATCTATCAGTTGAGGAGGATGCCTATTTCATAGATTTCCTTTGAGGTGTAACTAAATAATTCATGAAAAGTCCTTAGCACATAGTAAGTGTTCAAAAGCGACAACTGTTAATATTTGTATTGTTGCTCAAGAATGAAATTTGATTTTCTCTCCATTAAATTGGGCATTCTTTTTTCTTCCCATGATGAAGTAGTAAAAGTCTGCACAGACAGTATTTCATGGTTAGGAGTATTATTTTCAATTATAAACTATGTACATGGTAGGCAAGGCACCATCATAATATGTCAATTTCTAAAATTAAAAAAAGTAGGTAAAATTACTACCTTATTTTACTAATAGATCTGAGGTTTAGAGACATTCATAAAACTTGACAAAAAATCTAGTAAGAGATGAAGTATGCCAACAGATATGATCACAAAGCAAATTCCTTTAAAATAAGTTTTGGGTTTTCCTTTCCTGTAGTCTAAAAAATAAGTGAGATATTTTCATGTTTGAACAAAAATATCCCCAAATTGCCTGGTTAAAAGCTTTGGATAAGCAAGAGGAATTAAGATAATGACCTAGTTTGTTGCATGCTAGACATTACAGACTTAAGAATGTTTTACAGCACTTAGACACTGAAATAATCCTTAATTTTATTTTTGTTTAATTCTTAGATGACTTTTAGTACTTTCTTTCTTTTTTAAATATTTTATTTATTTTTTTTACAGAGAGGAAGGGAGAAGGATAGAGAGTTAGAAACATCCCTCCTGCACACCTCCTACTGGATATGTGCCCGCAGCCAAGGTACATGTCCTTGACTGGAATCGAACCTGGGACCCTTCAGTCCGCAGGCCGATGCTCTATCCACTGAGCCAAACCGGTCATGGCGGTACTTCCTTTTTTTGGGACTGTCATACCCTTATATTGACTAGCTTCTTCTCCAACATCTCCAATTCTTTGCTTAACCTTCATAAAATGCACCATTGAGAGAGAGAGAGAGAGAGAGAGAGAGAGAGAGAGAGAGAGAGAAGAAAGAGAGAAAGAGAATCATTTACAGTCATCCATAGTACAAAGCATATAAGAAACATTTTTTTCATGTCCTCTAAAAAACCTTATCTTCTCCTATGTCTTTTATTGTTCTTAATAGAAACTATATATAACAATGTCATACAAAACTGAGTACTGAGGCCAGAAATAAACCCACACCTTTATAGTCAATTGATACTTGACAAAGAAGACAAGAGCATACAATGAAGACAGTCTGTCTCTTCAAACTAAATGGTGTTGGGAAAGTTGGACAGATACATGCAAAAAAATGAAACTAGACCACCAACTCATATCATACACAAGAATAAACTAAAAATGAATAAAATACTTAAATGTAAGTCACAAAACTATAAAAATGCATGAAGAAAACATAGGCAATAAAATATCAGACATCTCTCAGAATAACATTTTTGGTAATATGTCTCTGAGGGCAAGGGAAACAGGAAAAAAAACTAAATAAATGAGACTACATCAAAGTAAAAAGCTTCTGCATAGCAAAATAAACCATCAACAAAATGAAAAGGAAACCTATTGTATGGGAGAACATAATTGCCAATGATTCATCTGATAAAGGGTTAATATCCAAAAGATTTTGAAAAATCTTAAAGAGGTACAAGATGATAGTGGAATAGGTGGATTTTGCTCTCAGTTCTTCCTCCCAGAACCAAAATGGAAATTACAGCTAAATTGGGGAACAATCATCCTGAATCATCAGCTAAAGTCTCCATCTGAAGGAGAGATTTTTTAAAAACTTTAATTAACTTATTTATTTTTTAAATCTTTATTATTGAAAGTATTACATAGTTTCATTTTCTTCCCCCATCAACACCCTCCAGCTTACCCCCACCTCCTGCCCCAGGCCCTCACCACCCCAATGTCTACGTCCATGGGTTATGCATATAACTCTTTGGTTGATTACCTCCAACCCACCCACATTTCCCCACCTTCCCTCTGAGATTCTGCACTCCATACTTCCATGTCTCTGGATCCACTTTATTCATCAATTTATTTTGTTAATTAGATTCCACATATGAGTGAGATCATGTGGTACTTATCTTTCTCTGACAAACTTATTTCACTTAGCATGATACTCTCCAGTTCTCTCCATGTTGTCTCAAAGGGTAAGAGATTCTACTCTTTTACTGATGAATAGTATTCTCTGGTATAAATGTACGATGGCTTTTTTATCCACTCATCTATGGATGGGTCACTATAGAAACACAAAGATATGGACAAAATGGGGAGACAAAGACATGGGTCCAAAATGAAAACAAGATAATTCTCATGAAAAAGAGCTAAACAAAATGGATGTAAGCAATTTATCAGATATAGAGTTAAGACTAATGATTATAAGGGTGCTCATCAATATGAAAAAGAACATAAAAAAGGAGCAGTCAGAAATGAAGAATGCCATATTTGAAATAAAAAATACACTGGAATAAATAAACAGTAGGGTCGATGAAGCTAAGGACTGAATAAGTGAATTAGAAGACAAGGTAGAAAAATAAACGATCAGAGCAGTAAAAAAGAAAAAGGAATTTTTAAAAATGAGGATAATTTGAGGTACCATTGGTTTGTTTGTTTGTTTCTCTTTCAGAGAGTTCATTCCTGGTTTCTAAAAATGTCATTGATTTCTGGATGTTAGTTTTGTATCTTGCTACTATTCTGGATTCACTTATTAAATCTAACAGTGTTTAGTGAAAGCTTTAGGGTATTCTATATAAGGTAGTAACAATATCTACATCATAAGAGTACTAGACAGAGAACAGAAAGAACAAGGGATTGAGAATCTATTTGAGGAAGCAATCACTGAAAACTTCCCTAACCAGTGGAAGAAATAATACACACACAAGTCCAGGAAGTGTAGAGAGTCTCAAATAAGATAACTCAAAGAGGCCCACAATAAGACACATCATAATTAAAATGACCAAAGTTAATGACAAAGAGAGAATCTTAAAAGCCACAAGAGAAAGTAATCAGTTACCTACAAGGGAACTCCCCTAAGATTGTCAGCTGATTTCTCAACAGAAACATTTCAGGCCAGAAAAGATTGGCATAAAATATTCACAGTCATGATAAAGAAGGACCTAAAAACAAGGCTGCTTTACCCAGTCAGGCTACCATTGAAAATTGAAGGAGAAATAAAGAACTTTCAAGACAAGAAAAAGCTAAAGGAGTTTATTATCAATAAATTAGTATCACAAGAAAAGTTAAAGGGCATGCTAGGAGGAGGAAAAAGATGAGGAGGAGGAGGAGAAGGAAGAGGAAGCAGGAGGAGGAAGGAAGGAAGGGAAACATAGTTAAAAGAATAAAATGGCAATGAATATGTACCTATCAATCATCACTTTAAGTGTAAATGGCTTAAGTGTTACAATCAAAAGACATAAGGTAGCTGAATGAATAAGAAAACAACAATAACCATGCGTATGCTTGTCTTCAAGAGACACATCTCAGAATGAAAGATACACAGAGACTAAAATAAAGGGATAGAAAAAGGTATTTCCTGAAAATGAAAAGGAAAAATAAATGCTGAGGTAGCAATACTTTTATATCTGACAACAGAAACTTTAAAACCAAGGCTATACTAAGAGACAAAGAAAGATTAAGGGAGAAATCCAACAAGAGGATAAAATACTTGTAAACATTTACATACCCAACATAGGAGCACCTAAATATGTAAAGCAAACTGTGATGGAAATAAAAGAAGAGATTGACAGTAATCCAACTATGGTAGGGAATTTTAACATCCCATTGACATCAATAGATAGATTTTCCAGGCAGAAAATCAACAAGGAGACGGTAGACTTAAATGATACAACCAGATCAAATGAATGTGATTGATATCTTCACATCATTTCACCTCAAAGCTGCAGAATATACCTTCTTTTCCAGTGTCCACAGAATGTTTTCTAGGATAGAACACATGTTAGGTCACATAACAAGTCTTAATAAATTTAAGATGATTGAAATCATATCAGGCATCTTCTCTAACCGTACTATAATGAAACTTGAATAAATCATAAGAAAAGTGGAAAACACAAGCAATGTAGAGGCTAAATAATATGTTAATAAATGATGAATGATTTAACAATGAGGTTAAGGAACATATCAAAAGAAAACTTGGAACAAATAAAAATGAGAATACAACCACCCAAATCTGTGGGACACAGGCCATGCAGTCCTAAGAAGGAAATTCATAGAATTACAGACTTTCTCAAGAACCAAAAAAAAACGCTCAAACAAATAATCTAATTTTACACTGAAAGGAACTCAAAAAAGAACAACAAACAAGTCCAGAGGGAAGGAAAAGCTAAAGAAAGGGAATAATAAAGATCAGAGCAAAAGTAAATGAAATAGAATTTAAAAATACAGTACAGGACATCAATGGAACCAAGAGCTACTTCTTTAAAAAGATTAATATGTTTGAAAAACCTGAAACCACATTCATTAAAAAAAGACAAATAATATCAGAAATGAAAGAGGAGAAGTAATAACTGACACCAAAGCAATATAAAGGACTGTAAGAAAATATATATGCCAACAAATTGGAAAACCTGGGTGAAATTAATAAGTTCCTAGAAACATATAATCTTCCAAAATTCAGTCAGGACATATCAGAGAATCTGAATGGACAGATTACAACTAGTGAAACTGAAGAAATAATAATAATAAAAAAAACTCCCAACAAACAAAAGCCTGAACCAGTTAGCATTATAGATGAATTTTAACAAACATTCAAAGAAGAACTAACACCTATTCTTCTCAAACTATTCCAAAAAATTCAAGAGGGAAGACTCCCAAGCTCATTTTATCAGGCCAGCATTATGATAATTTCAAACAGGATAAAAACAAAGATAGAAAAGTATAGGCAAACATCCCTGATAAAAATAGATGTTAAAATACTAGCAACCTGAATCCAGCAAAACATTAAAAAGAATAATTCAAGTGAGATTTATTCTGGTGAGGTGAGATTGGTACAATAGCTATAAAGCAATGAAGATGATACACCACATCGTAAACAAAATGGATAAAGACATCATTATATCAATAGATATAAAAAAAGGCATTTGATAAAATCCAGCACCAATCCAATATAATAAAAACCTGATATGCAAATTGCCCCTGACTGGAGTTCGTAGTTTGGCTGGGAGTTCAACTGCTTGACCAGTTGCTATGATGTGCACTGACAACCAGGGGGCAGACACTCCAACCGGTAAGTTAGCTTGCTGTGGGCACTGGTGGATTGAATTGGAAAGTGAGGTGTGAGGTGAAAGCCCTCAGGAAGCTCCCAGGATTTGGCCCAAGCCCTGGGCGGAGGCAGGAGCAGGAGCCAGGAGGGAGCAGGTGGCACGGGAGGCTGATGCCCGCGATTCAAGAGCCTGGACTGTGCAGCCCTCTGCAGTGGCATTCTCAGTATGCAATTTATAATCTTCAGAGCTGCTTCTTTTTATTTGTTAAGTTTCACTAACTACTCTAAGAGAGTGGGTAGCACCGTTATGAGGGAATGGGCCAGGCACCTTGCTGGAGATCAAGGGATGGCCTCAGGTTCCCAGGGATGCAGCAGAGAGAGGGGTGGGGCTGAGTTGGAGAAATCAAGTCCAAAACTTGAAAGGAAGTGGGAGGCAGCGAGGGGCAAAGGGCAACAGTTGCACAGGGACCTAGAAAAGCTACTGGGTGGGGTCAGCCAAGGAGCCCGGTGCTTTTCCCATGGGACAGGCTCCATGTCCCTCCCTCCTCCTCCCCACGACCTGTCACCCCAGCTTTCCTCTGAGGCCCAGCCTGGGCAGCCCTGCACAGCTCTGCCCTGCTGCACAGCCCTGCCTGCACTGCCTTTCCCGCTCCACCCTGCCCTGTTCAGCCCCACCCTTCCCCATACAGCCTTTGGGAGCTGTGCCTGGAGAAGAAAGGCAGAGGCTGTAGACAGGAGATCGCAGGAGGAGGGGGCAGAGCAGGGCCCACCAAGTTAGATGGAGGGGAGGGAGGGAGAGACTCCACAGGACTGGGGACAGAGATGAGCAGGGAAGGAGGGCCATGCAGGAGCATAACCCTTGGTTGAAGTAGAAATCCTGACCCCATTTTACAGACCCCAGCAGAGTGTGTGAGTGTGTGTGTGTGTGTGTGTGAGTGTGTGTGTGAGTGTGTGTGTGTGTGAGTGTGTGTGTGTGAGTGTGTGAGTGTGTGTGAGTGTGTGAGTGTGTGTGAGTGTGTGAGTGTG
>PVJC01013381.1:0-38096 GCA_004026665.1 Murina feae | reverse complement strand
AGATGTTTACAATAGAAAAAAACTACATGTGTTTCATTTACATACTACCTGCTTATATGTGTATCTTGCCAGTGGCAAATAGGAGTAACATTAGCTGGAATATGGAATGATGGTTGGTGAGTCATCTACAAGTTCAACTGGGAGGAATCAGAGACAATAAAACTAGGAATCTTTGACACTGAGCAAGTAGTCTTAATGCAGGGAAGTAACCGTTTAGACAAGAAATCATTTCAGTATTTCAGGTTAACATGTGATAAAGCAAATTTGAGACTGATACAGAGTCTGCTGTGTGTTATAATGCAAGGATTTTAATCAATACCCCAGTGAGGGGTGATTAGTACTGAAGAATCACACTGTAGTTACAATGATTGTCATTGCATTGTGGTTGCATATGAATTGCTCAGTTATACATTTGTGTAACTTTTATATTGTTATTTAGCCAATTAGCTTGTTATAAAGTACTTTACCAGATCCTACTTTTTATTTTAAAAGGAATATATCTGTATCAGAAACAATTCAAATTCTGTGGAAAGGTACATGCAGAAAATCAACTTGTTTCTGCATCCCTCCCCTGAGCTAAAAACATAGTTTGATGAACAGATTTTGTCCTAACTTTATTTGTTCTTTGGAGTCAATTCTTGGTTATGTGGTGACAGATTAATTGGTTTGAATATCAACAGTGGTAAAAATAACAATGCATTTGTGAAAAAGTTAAAGTGGCTATGAACCAAGTAAACCCTATCAGATTGAACCATGGGAAATTGCTATATTATTAGGTCAAAAATGTCAAATATTGGCAGTTTCATGTGGTTAAGCTATACTGTGAGAGGAATTTGTCCTTTTAAGCGATTTAGTAGGCAGTCGATGTGGTCATGAGAAGCTGCAGTGTGGAAATAGGCCCCAGGGGACTGTTCTTTGACAGTAGTCAAGTGATGGAGAAACTGATATTGTTGGCAGGGGGGATGGTTGAGGCTGTAATTCCCAATACCGCATTCAGGTCTTGGGAACAGAGCAGGAGGAATATGCAGTGGGATCAAAAACCTCAGCTAAGGAGGAAGTAGGAGCAGTAGACTTTTTGGCGGCTATAAAACAACTTATGCGTTTTATTTATAAGGTACTCCCAACTGTTGTATTATATTTCCACATTTGGACGACATCTGGTGAACAAAAGACATGTCCCAGCATCCTGAATGTGATTTTAGCTGAAGTAAGTTTCTGTGACATCACTTTTGTTTGCACCTTGTGTTTTGAGTCAGCGCTGACCTTTTTTCCCCTTAACAGACCCGAGTCTTTGTAAGTATCTGTGTGGAAAGTATAAAAAGCAAAAATGGTATAAAAGACACAATTCCATTTTTTTGCCTCATTGTTGCACCTTTTCATGTAGTAGTTTATGGTGTGTGCGTGTGCCTGTGGGTGAGTGTATCAGCTTATTTATCACGAAGGAGAGTAGAACTAGCATTTCTCCTAGAGTGCAGCTGAAACAGGCGCCACACCATGCAGTACCACCCACAGGTTACCCTGGAGCTGGGCATCGGTTCTCAGGGTATCCAGATGCCTATGTGTTTGTCTGTCTAGAGCCAAGCATGTCCAACTCACAATCTAGACCATGTATTCATCACAGACACAGTTGAACAACAAACTTGTCTTTTCTGTGCGTGAATTCTTTTTTGTTGTGAGTTGTCCTTAAGATTTTCCCTGTCAGAATATTTTACTTATGACAATATTCAGAATCCACTGGCAAGTAAGGTAGATAGAAGTTGTCCTTGAAAACAAGGAGTTCTTCATTCGTTTTTACATATTTTTCTTGTATTTCATGATTCTTTTATTCTTACAAGGAATTAGAAAGAAGATTAAATACACTTATTTAATAAGCAACATCTTGTAACTACAATTTCCTTTTCATAATTCATTATAGGGAAATAATTCAAAAGAAAGGTTTTTTCAAAGCTCAGTTATGTACTTTGTGGTATTATTTATAAAAACTGAAATCTTAATCTAAATTTGTTTTAGATGGGCAGTGTCACATGAGTTTGATTATAGGGATGGAGGTGGAGTTGTCTCATTCCTGTTTTTGTTCTTGTTGTTGTTGATCCTCACCTAAGGATATTTTTTTTCCATTACTTTTCAGAGAGAGAGGAAAGGAGGGAGGGAGGGGGAGAGAGACAGAGGAGAGATAAAGGAACATCGATGTGACAGAGACGCACACATAGACCAGTTGCCCCAGGTATGTGCCCTTGACTGGGAATGGAACTCGAGACCTTTTGCTGTGCAGGCCATTAAGCCGCACTGGCTAGGGTTCATTCATGTTTTTCATCACAGGAAAGGAAGCTTGTGTGGGGAAGGAATGGAATTTAAGAGGCAGAACCATCTGCTCCTTGCCATTATTGTTAGCTGGTCTTCTCTTGGCTTTGGAGGCCTTGATACCAAAGGGAGTTGTGTTGAGAATGAGCGTCATCTCTCATCAGACTGATATCTGGGGCTAGTACTGGAGGAAGCTCTGCCAGATGACAGCAGCCCCCTTTCTCATGCAGGGAATAGACTAAGCCCTGCCCCACAGGGGGCAGAGGAAGGGGATCTGCATGTATCTTTACTGTTTCTAGTGTAAAGTGAATTGTACAGTCTTAGAGCTGTGGAGCTGCGAGCTTGAAGGAAAAGTCCATGTTTCTTGTGGCTGTAACACGCGTGAGGCACGCTTGGCTCCTTGGGTACTAACTTTTGTCGTCAGGAGGCGTCAGGTCGCAGCCCCTCAGTTTAACCCACTGAACAAGGACACATCAAAAAGATGACAGGAAAGTGTGAATGCATTGGGTTTCTCCACAGGCTAAAGGGAGAGTGAGCAAGGATGGGTTGTGTTTATTTGTGATCGTCCCTTTCCTTGTAGGATGTCAAATAATGGCCAAGAAAACTATCTGAAATATTAAAGAAAGAATATATTTGTCTTTTCTTTAATAACATTGCTTTTTTTTAAAAAATAGCCACTTCAGTGTGAACCTGACAAAATGAAATACTGTGAATTTTCTATTAACTAAAATTTTCTTTTGATCATGGTGAGATTGGAGGTTAGTTGGAATTTACCCCTTCCGCATTGGAGTGGAAACTTGAGTTGCTTATTCTCCGCGTGGGAGGTGAAGGTGTCAATATGGCTGGTGGGTGGATATCTGACTCCTGCTGCCAAACGCAGGGAGGGCTCTCTTATATCCATCCCCCTGGGACTTTCTCCGAGGCCCCGTTATCTTTATGAGCAACAGTGTTTTCTCTGTTTTTGTGTCGTTTTTGACATCACAACCCCAAACCTATTGTTTAGAATTTCTACCCTCAGCCCTAATTGCAAGTCTTTTACCTCGTGTGCAATGATAACTTTTCAACCCTCACTGGTGAAATGAATTTCAAATGTTGCCATATGTTTACTCAGAATCTGTGAGGAAGCCAGGCGTGCTGAAATTACGAGTGCTAGTGTTACAGGATTTGTTTTGTGTGTACACGATAAGAAAACATGTGGTATATTTGTGGTATTATTGTGATTACATGGAAATTATTTTGACAGTGTTTGTCTTGAACAGGGAGACTTACTGGTGGTGCTAGGACTTGTAGGTGTTAATCACTGGGCTGACTTGGCAAGCCCCGGAGGCAGCACGGATTACAGTATCTGGCACCTAACTGGGCAGTGGCTGCTGCATTGGCAGCCTCCACATCAGTCGGGTCTGCCACCCACCCTGTTGGTCGTGGAAATCACAGACGGTTTCCTGCCCTTCTGTGCCATTTTTCCTGCCATCAGTTTTGAAATGAGTGGCTCTGTTCTTTTCCAAATGTGAATTCATTATGTTAATCTCAAAAGAAAGAAGGCTTGCTCTCAAATACATACAGGTATCGGTACTTATATAATTGATAGTTTGTTTTAAAAGTGTACAAAATGTATTTAGAAATCTAAAATCTGTAATAATTGAAATTTATTAGAATTAAATATCGAGGCTTTGAGTCATATAGAAATGGTAAAAGCTATCATATAAAAAAATGACATGTTTTTTTTCCTGTATTCGTCACTGTCAGGAGAAAATATTTTTCCCCAAAAATGAATGATGGCAGGAACTGAAACTGTAGGAAAAACACAATGGGAAACGATGGGTCTGAAGACATCATTTTGAGAAAGGAGAGTTTAGGTGTAGGTGGTGGAGAAGAAAGTGGGGGGAGTAAATCAATCATCAATCAATATAAATAACTTTTTAATAATTCAAAGCAAAGGATCCTTGGCGATGGGATTCTCAATGAAGCATAAGCATAGTTCCTTTTTGGAGCTGCTGCTAATAAGGGCAGCTCATCAGTTTATTTGACAAGTTGAGGGAGAACTTGAAAAATGAAATTGGACAAGATTACAAATGACATTACATTATACATTTCTAGAACTTGCTTCACAAAGCCAGGCTCTTTTATGCAACGTGAGATTCATTGGTCCTGAATTCATTTCACCTACTGACGTGCCTGCACAGACTAGGTGTGAGGTAGGGCACCTGGCCATCGTTTTCAAACACCCTATTGTGGTCTGAAATAGCACTCTCTGAGGATGCGCCTGCCTCAAAAGACAAATGCAGGGGCAAGTGTCCTTGGTAAAATGCCAGTGAACATTTTACATGTCCATTTTTAAAATGAGCAGTGTGAAAGTTGGTCCTCAGATTAATATCTGAAATCTTGCTGTTGAATAAAGCTTTAATTGTTTAAGGCTGATAGGCTAGTTGAATAAGTAAGAGAAGGAAGTTATAAATTATTAGAATTAATGCTAAAGTATCATAAGTCATATAGTAGTTGTTTCTTCAAAGTTCATGTGCTGTGATTTAATTGTAATTTTAAAAATTATTTTCTTATGCATGCTAATCCTATATAATCCTATATAATAAAAGCCTAATATGCTAAGTGTCCTGTCATCCAGTCATCCATCCAAAGCACAGTATGCTAATGATATGCTAAGGCCACTCAACTGCTTGCTATGATGTGCACTGACCACCAGGGGGCAGACCATTGATTGGTCAACCAGTCACTATAACATACACTGACCACAGGGGGCAAATGCTCTGACCAGTAGGTTAGCTTGCTGCTGGGATCTTGCTGATCTGGACTGAGTGAGATGAGCCCTCCTGTTGTCCCTCCCCAGCTGGCCAACCTCCCACACCCCTCCTCGGCCCTGATCATGCACCGGTGGGGTCTCTCGGCCTGGCCTCTTGCAATCCAGGACCCTTTGGGGGATGTCTGAGAGCTGATTTCAGCCTGATCCCACAGGCCAGGCTGAGGGACCCCACTGGTGCCCAAATTCATACACCGGGCCTCTAGGATTTTGATAAAGAAAACATAGCAATACTAAATATATATATATACAGTAAACAACAGCACTTCAAAATATACAAAGCAGAAACTAGTAGAATTTAAATGAGATATTGACAGATTTCCAATTACACTTGTGGTTGTTAACGCTCCTCTGAGTCACTGATAGAAACTGCCAACCAGCAGGATCTAATAGGCATTTATAGAACTCTCTACCCAACATCAGCAAAATGTACAGGATGGGGAAAAATGTACAGTTGTTTGTATGGAAAGTAATACAATAATTAATAAATAACATAAGCACAAACTCTGTGTTTCACATACAACTAAACCTACTGTTGCCCCGTAGCATATATTTGCCACATATACCAAACAATTAAACCAGATCTGGCTGATAAAATAAACCTTAAAAAAAAGTAAGGCAATTGAAATCATGCCAAGTATGTTCTGTGACTGTAATGAAATCTAACTAGAGATTAATCAATCACAAATACGTGGAATAACTGAGAGGAGGGGAGGAGGGAGGAAAAGAAGGGAGAGCTTCATTTAAACAAAAGCCTGGGTTTCTCTGCCCTTGATTCTGAATTGTCATTGGCTTGGAAATTTGGAAAATAGGTATATTTTATCTGACAATGTCCCAAAATGATAATGAAGGATACCAGTTGATTGTTACCCCTGATCAGTTGTCTCTCTGTCCTCTTTGTTTTGCAGCCTCTCTGTTGAAAGGACTAAAGCATGCTAACATCGTGTTGCTTCATGACATCATCCACACCAAGGAGACACTGACGCTTGTGTTTGAATATGTGGTGAGTAAAATGAGAATTCAGATTTTATAGATATGGATAGAAATCTTATAGTGTTATCATAGCATTTTATGTTTAGGATGCTGTATTGAAATGAGTATTTTATCTGAGTACACAAGACTTGTAACTGCATCATTTTGGATGATATATATCTTTTAAAAAATATATATTTTATTGATTTTTTACAGAGAGGAAGGGAGAGGGATAGATAGAGAGTTAGAAACATTGATGAGAGAGAAAAACATCAACCAGCTACCTCCTGCACACCTCCCACTGGGGATGTGCCCGCAACCAAGGTACATGCCCTTGACTGGAATTGAATCTGGGACCTTTCAGTCCGCAGGCCGACACTCTATCCACTGAGCCAAACCGGTTAGGGCTGAATGATATATATCTTTAAAATCCTTAAAAATGTTAATTTGAATTTTCGTCATATATGTTATCTGTTTATAGCCCTTGTTACTAGTATACATGTAGCTTTTAGGTTTATTAAATAGGATCGAACAGCATGATGCTAATCATTCCATGAAAGGAAGTTCACGGACAGTTACAAATGTGGAGTTTTTACTTGTCAGGGAGGGCAGGATTTTTAACTTGGCTTTATAAAAGCATTCTTGTTAGGGATTTTTTTTTTTTAATTGTGGAGAAAAGCCTGATACTTACAATTTAGGCTTCGTAGTTTTTTCCCTCTCTTGGTTTTTAGCTATTAATTAAAACTTCCCATTTGCATAATACAATGTAATGATATTATTGTGTTGAGAGTATAACTGCTAGAAGACTTGGACTTGAACTCATAATTAATCTTTCTCCATTTCTCTTAGAAAAAACATATGGTATTTGTGTAGCTCCACTTCAGCGTTTAGCTGTGGAATCATGAAATGTAACCATGATAATTAGCATCTCAATTTTCACAGATGGATCTGAGAACATGTAATTTATAAGATACAAATGACATTGGTGGAGGCTTTTATTGAGAAGAATAGCTGTTGGTATTGTGAATATATTAAGATCCCACTTGTAATTACCATACGACTTTTAAAAAAATTGAAGTAGTTTTCATTTTTCCTTAAATACATATAATAGAATGAATATTTGCAACATTTTTATCTTGCTAATGTCTGCCTGTGTCTATTTGTCATTTGAAAATTGTCTTATGAAGAAGCCATTCATCTTGTCTATTTACATATAAATGATAGATACATGTGAATAATATGGTAATGTGGCTACAAGGACAGCTAGAGTTGAGCAGTTGAATATATTACATGCTACCAAAAATGGATAGAGATTCATACATTAATGCAAGTATAATTTCCTTTGTTTAATCAATGATGTTGGAATCAATAATACATTTAGTTGATGTAGAACTGGAATGTGGAATTTTTGTTTCATATTTTCCAGTATGTCTAGTTGCAACATTTCATTTAAATCTAGATTTTTTTTCCTTAGTGTATGAGTAACTTATATAATGTTTTGTAGAAAAGATATCTCAAAAGAATACGTGCCCCCTTTCCCCAAACTGGATAATTAAATTAAAAGGAAGAAAAGTAGTTTGACCCCTAAAATCAGTAACAGTGATAGAGAAACTAACAAAAATAATGTGAAAATATGTCCCCCTAATCATAAAGGAAAATTAAATACATTCGTGAAGCTAAAATGTACACAACTGAGCCGATGCAATTTCCTGATTTTCTGTGGAAGTTGTCACACAAAAGCAAAGAAATTCACTGTCTTGCAGTATTTGCTAACTGGTTAAGACTGACTTTTAAGCAATCATTCTTTTTTGTGAGTGAAATTTTCTTTGGTTCCAATTCTTGTGGCTACATTCCAGGTCCTCTTAAATCAACCACTTAATAGCATGCACATATGCAGCACTCCATGGGCAGCCTCTCATTCCTAGCCTCTCTGTGGGCCATAAGACCTGGCTGAACCTGCTCTCTTTCAGAGAATGAGGCAGGCTTGTGTCATTCGTGGTTTACGATTGCCCCGGGATGCCTCTGCAGTTCTCCACTCTCTTTCCTCACTTTCCTGTTGTTTCCCTGCCTTTCCCCTTCCATCTTTCTTTGTCTTTTTTATTCATCTATCCTTTTGCTCTCTCTGATGAAGCCCTTTTTGCTGCTACAACTCAAGTTTATTTGTTTGGTTTTTATTTATTTTTAAATACCATGTTTCAATGAATGTCTGAAATAAGAACCTTGTTACATATATAGCAAACCTTAAAATCAGTATCAAACAATTTAATCACAATTTCCTGAACTTAATGATAATATTGCCACATTTCAAAATTGTTAACATCAAAATAATCTTATAAAAAATGTTGGCTTTGTAGTTTCGTTTAATACATAGTACCTTTTCATGAGAGAGGAGAACTAGTAAGTTAAGCACAGTTGTTTTCCCTACTTAAACAGAAAGTTAAGCATTTTAGTTTTTTTGTAAAAAAAATCAACACATCATGCTCATTAAAATCCTAGATATGAAGGGAAAGTAAAATAATTTAAGATTCATTAGACATTATTGGATTTTTCCCTTTGGATTATAATTAAGTTTTCAAGGTCTTTTTGAGACACCTATATAAGGTGAGTTCCACACAGTGAAAGATTATTATTTATGATAGTTTATACATTGCGTAATAAATTTCTTTCCTTTGCTTAGCTGCCTTCTAATATTTCTACCAATGACATATTAGGTTATAGAAAAGCCTTCTGAGGGCGAGAATAATGAAATAAGTGATGAAAAGTTCGTGATGTTAAAGAATACTTGAGGAAATGACTTTGAAGGTCATTACTAAGGTGATTCAGTGGACAACAGGCCATTGTTAATATTTCTTAAGTACTGTGAAGAGCTCATACAACATCTGAAATATAGGTTCTTGCCCATTTTCAAGGTGTGTAGATAGAGTGACCTGCGAGCTGAAGCGGGGAACATTGGGGAATGTGCTACCCGGGCTGCTCATGTCTTACTCTTGCAACACGTGGCCCCGTCATGTGTGCTGTTTGGGTACCACCTTCCTCCAGTAGTTAAATGCGAAGCACACCATCAGCCAGGGTGTGGCTCAATGAGCTTCAAAAGGCATCTGGTTTCATAATGCTCTAAAATATTGTTCTAGCTATCTTTTTTCTGCGTAGGTTTGAGACCTGGAAGAGAAATACAGAAAGCAGCGAAACCGCTAATGCAGTTGTTTTCCCTACTTAAACAGAAAGTTAAAGCATTTTAGTTTTTATTTTTTGCTGGAGACAAATAAGTGCCACCCTTACCGTATTTCACACCATGCTGAAAAATTCAAAACAGATTCCGTAAGTGGAATTAAGAATGCTGATAGTAAACGTGGCTATGTAAATATATATTACTGGTAGCTAAAGTGCATCACTATTCTGTTCTATTTTAAGCTAAATGAGAGCAAAGTATGTGTAGCAGCACTTTTCATTACACACTGAATAATTATGTATCAGAAGAAAAGCAGCAAACTTATAGCTAATCATGGTATTCATTGGAGCAGTCATTTTATTTCTTCCACTGTGCTGTAAACTCATGAAAATATCCCAAACTAATGTGTAACATTATGTCAAACAAAAATCTGTATTCCACATGAAACAGAACTGTCACTAAAAATCACAGACAGTGATTTATGTATTACCCCACATCATCTAATTTATTTTTATATTGCTTTACATTCTACAAAGCACTTTCTCATAAATGTTATTCCATTAGATTCCATTTTTAGCCTTTTGAAGCATAGAAGGCATGTGATATTTGTTATCCAGTTTGTTATTGATGAGGAAAAATAATGCTCAGAGAGAATTCAAAACAGATTTACTATAATCACTCAGATAAGTTAAGGGTAAAGGGAAGACTTTAGGCCAAGTCTTCTGTGCCTCGAAACACTTGCCACTGTGTCTCAGCCTCAGCCTGCTGGGGTTAACCAGTGGCACAGTTTGATGTGATGATCTGAGGTGTGTGAGATGTTAGGATATGCAACTCTCCCTCAAATGTTCTATTCTGTCTTGTCACCCTGTCACACAATCTACCTAATTGTTTGGCTTCTCAGCCTCATGCATCTTGATTTCTGTATCTATGAAGAATGCTTTCATTTGCATGATTTTATGACACATCTGTTCTGGAAAACTGTAGCTCTCCCTCAGCATTCTGGTTTCCAGATTAATCTATCCTGGCACAGCTGAACATTTTTTCTGCCTTTCTATGAGACAAAAAAGCATATGTGCACATGTCCCTGCATATACAAACTTTAAGTGGGGGTGATCAGGGAGGGCTCGCTGAAAAAGTGAGAGGTATTCAGGTGAAAGTCTGAAGGAGGTGAAGGAGGAAGACATATATCCTGGGCAAGAGGTTGCCATTCAGCATTGTGTGGGGAGCAGCAGGGCCCCTGAGGCTGGAATGGAGCCACCAAGGGTGACACACAGTCCAAAACGCACTGGAGTCTGGATTGTGTCAGGTTGTGTTTTAATGAATTTTGCTTTAACTCAAAAATGACATGGAAAGCCACCAAAGGTGCTGGGCAGAGAAATGATCTGATCCGACTTATATTTTAATTGGATCTCTCCCGCTGCTTCCCTAAGACTAGACTGTGGGTGGGCAAGTGCTGAGACGGGGAGACCAGTCAAGTGGCTACTGCTAACACCTAAGCATGAGATGAGGTCGGCAGTGGAGGTGATGAAAAGTGGTTGATTCGGGAGATATTTTCAAGGTTTAGCTGGTATCATTAGGTGCAGGATTTGAGAGATGAAGTGGCGTCACGGGTGATGCCCAGGATTTTGGCTTGAGTCACCACAATCGTGAGGAGAGATGGGGCAGATCTCAGGAGGAGCAGCACGGGCACGATGCCACTCAGCGTTAAATGCGCTGAGTTTGAGATGCCTGTTACATGTGCACGTGGAGATGTCACAGGCAGTTGGAAACATGAATTTAGCAGAGAGATCCAGGATAGAGATTTGGGAGTTGTCCGGGTTATAGATACTATTTAACAAGGAGTTTGGATGAGACCACCAAGTATGTAACTATTACATTGGTGCCTCCGCATGAACCAGGCCTTTGGATACTCACACTCTTATGTGGTCCCTGCCCCTTAATCTGGATTGGGTTTGTGACTTGCTCTAACCAGTGAAACAACAGGTGGAAGTCACACTCTGCCAGGTGTGGTCCTGACTGCTTCTGTGTTACACTCTTGAGCATCCTGACCCACTGTTAGAATTCCAGTTGTCCTGCTGGAGAGACCATGTAGAGAGGAAGAGGCCCTAGACTATGTGGAGGAGAACAGAGAATGCAGAAGACAGTGTGAATTTAGGGCCTAGATGTCGGACCCCAGGCAGGCTAGCTAAGTGCCAGACACCTGGTTGAACAGCCTGCCTGGAGTTGGGGTAGAGGGGAAGCATTCCAGGTTCATAGGTATCACATGGAGCCTAGATGACTTGTCCTGGCTATGCCTTTTCTGAATTTCAACCCAAGAATCGTGAGAAATAATAATAATGGTTGATTTAAAAAAATGTTTTTATTGATTTTAGAGAGAGTGGAATGGAAAGGGATAGGAACATCATTTGGCTGCCTCCTGCATGCCCCCTATTAGGATTAAGCCTGAAACCCGGGCTTGTGCCCTGACCGGGAATTGAACCAGCAACCTCTTGATTCATGGGTCGAGGCTCAACCATTGAGCCACAATAGCGTGTGACAATGGTGGTTGTTTTAAGCCACTGATGGTTGCGTTGGTTTTTTATGCAGCAGTCAGTAACTAAGACACTATAGGAGTGAATGCACTCAGAAAATGGACTGAACACTGGAGCACTTCAACATTAAGAGTCAAAGTGATGAGGAACAACCAATGAAGGGAACTGGAAAGG
Organism: Murina feae; assembly: GCA_004026665.1. NCBI lineage: Eukaryota > Metazoa > Chordata > Mammalia > Chiroptera > Vespertilionidae > Murina > Murina feae. Next base: position 26,137 of record PVJC01013381.1, on the reverse strand, counting down.
AAACACCAGAAAGAAAGGTTACTCATGAGCTCAGATGAAACCATTTCAGCCGAGATTTCGAGCCACAGGGACTTGGGTTCCACAAGAGCAGGGGTGCTGCTCCAGTGCTCAGCAGAGTGTCTGGCATATAGTAGGTGATTCACAGATACCTTTTATATGAATGAATGAGTGACTTCTGAAACAGGAAGAGCAAGAGACTAATAGTTTTACTACTTAAAGCAAACAAACAACCTATGAAAACAGAACTACTTCATATTTTTAAATTTTTTATTTTTTATTAGGGGCCCGGTGCACAAAAATTTGTGCACTCGGGGGGGGGGGTCCCTCAGCCCACCCTGTGCCCTTGCAGTCTGGGACCCCTTGGGGGATGTCAACCTGCTGGCATGCCTGGCCAGCCTGGGTGAGGGGCTGATGGCCGGGCTCCCCAGAGGGGACCCTCACCCTATGGGGATGTGGCCAGCCTAGGTGAGGGGCTGAGGGCTGTTTTCAGGCTGCCTACAGTCCCTTCAGGGTTCAGGTCCCTACTGGGGTGCCTGGGCAGCCTGGGTGAGGGACTGCGGGCCGTTTTCAGGCTGCCCACAGCTCCCATTGACCTAATGCCCCAGTGAGGCTGGCTGGAATCAGGTTTCTGGGGTTTATTTATCTTCTATAATTGAAACTTTGTTGCCTTGAGTGGAGGCCTAGGCAGGCAACGAAGGCTCCTGTTTGCTTCAGCTCCGTGGCTTCTATAATTGAAATATTGTTGCCTTGAGCAGAGGCTACAGCCAGCCTAGGCAGGCAGTTTTCTCCATGGAGTGGGGGTCAATTTGGATATTACTCTTTTATTAGATTAGATTTATCTATATTTCATCTTTATGTTTCTGTGTATATTCTTTATTTTTTCTCTCAAAACAATTATTCTTCCAACCAGAAGTTCATAGCCGTAGAGCAGGCCTTACACATTGCTACCTTGTCATGGCCGGTTTGGCTCAGTGGATAGAGTATTGGCTTGTGGACTGAAGGGTCCCGAGTTCACTTCCAGTCAAGGCCACATGCCCAGGTTGCAGACTCAATCCCCAGTTGGAGGTGTGCAAGAGGCAGCTGATCAATGATTCTTACTCTCATTGATGTTTCTATCTCTCTCTTCATCCTTTCCTCTCTGAAATCAATAAAAATACTTTAAAAAAAAACCACATTGCCACCTAGTTAAGTCAAAGAAATTAAAGTGCCTGACCACTCTGAATAACTGTACCAGTGAGAGTTCTCTATTGCACGCAAAAGACATTCTCTTTGGCTAAATTAATCAGGAACATTTATTGAGAGGATAGCATGTGGCTGACAGACCTGCTGGGAAGACTTTAAAAATGGACAGGAATAGAGTGAGGCTTGAGAGCCAAAATCATGCTGTTGGACTGTGCACTGTGCACCTGCTGCCCCCAGGAGTGTGAGCTCAGACAGTCTCTCGCTTCACTGGCTGGCTGCCCATGATGTCAAAATGGCATCTACCTTCTCCCTGCTCCTTTGGGTTACTAGCTCCTAATGCTAAGTAAATGTGGCTGTGTTTGGTTTGCTGACACCAGGTCACATGCGTATGTTTGGACTGCACAGGCCTCTTGGAAAGTGGCCTTTGTAAAGGCAGGTGTTTCTTGCCTGCCACCCAAAATTATAAAGCAGGGGATTTTCCCAGAGTGAGAATACATTCAGATACAGGATGCACTTCCCTCAGGTTTCTGCTCTTCCCAGCCCTCTTTCCCCCCAAAGAACATCTCATAAACATCTATAAGAAGAAGTCCATTGTGTAGTCCCCGGTAAACTACATTTAGAATGTGAACAGAATTGTGGATTGTGGATTCAGAGAACCATTGTTTATAATCTTTGAGAAATAATAAAGAATGAAGATGAGCAAAAATAATGCTGATTTTTAGAGTGGCAGAGAACAAACTTTTGAACTTGTAGACATAGAAGCTTATTATAGAGCATTTGTGAAATTCAGAAATAGATTTTCAGACATTAAAGTCTAATAATCTTCATTCCCTTCTAGTAAAAAACAGTGGTATTTCCTGATTTCAACAAAGTTTATGACAGGGACTCTCATGAGATCCATATAAATAGAATAAAATGGAAATTCACTTGTTCAAAGATTATTATTCTTCCAGTTTATTGCTGGCTGAACAACTTCCCCCAAAGCCTATTGATTAATGAATTGACATCAGGGTGGATAAAAGTCTATTAGGGTATGCTAGAGGGCATTGTCCTTGACCTTGTCCTATTTGATATTATCATTAATAACTCAGATAAAGACATGGTGATGATGTGCTTGACCTATTTGTGTGTTATAGCTGAAAGCCATAATTAATATTTGGAGTGATAGAATCAGGGGTCAAAAAAGAATCTGATGAAATGATGAGCTGAATCTAGGTGCATTGCTCAGGGGATAAGTAAAATGGTCTACTTGGTTTAAAAAAAAAAAAAAAAGCAGCCCAACCTAATACAGGAAAGCAGGGTAGAGGGAAGTTAACTTAAAAACAATTCATTTGTAAAAGATTAGTAATTTCTTTGACTCAAAGAACTGTAGCAAACAGGAGTGAGCGCCGAGGAGGGCCAATATGATGCAAGAGGCCGGTGAACAGTGTATAGCTGCGATTTTCAACCGGTGCAGCAGGAGTTTTTAGAACATACAGTTCCTGACTATTTAGTCAGGGCCACTGACTTCTTTTCCCTTGGATTGTCAAATAAAAAAAATGATAACAGCCAACACAACGATAGCCATTCCGTGTGAAAGAATCAAAATTATACTTAATTTTTTTTGTCATATCGGCAACCTATATATATTTTTTGGTGTGCTGCAGAATTTTAGTAATTAATTGGCCAAGAGATGAAAAAGGTTGAAAATCGCTGCTGTGCAACATGAAACCATTAAAGGGGCCAGGAGACGTGTTCAGGAGAATTAAAGGCACACTGGCAAGCAGAGAAAAGGTAGCTTATCTATTCCAGACAGAATAAGAAACCAAGGGTGAAACGCAACTTGAATTCAGTGCCTTAAAGAGCAATGAGCTCTTGTTACTAAAAGTAGAGGTTACGTGGACCCACATCAGAAATACTGGAGGGAACCTGTACTCTGTGCAGGGGGTTGGAATGTATAATTTAGCTCTGCTATTTCGTGTAGTCCCAACTGAAACCAGGAAGTAGGTCTAAGTTCCCTCCATTGTGCCGGTGAGGAAATTCAGGCAAAGAGGTCAAATACAGTTTATTCACTCTTAACCAATGTGGGTTTGAACTGTGTAGGTCCACTTACACGCAGATTATTTCAATAAATACATACAGTACTGTAAATGCATTTTCTCTCCCTTAGACTTTTTCTTAAAGAATCGTTTATTGATTTTTACAGAGAGAGGAAGGTGAGAGCACAGCATTGATCATCTGCCCTTTGTGCGCCCCCTACCGGGGATTTATCCCACAACCTGGGCAAGTGCCCTGACCTGGAATGGAACCAGCAACCCCTTCCTGCATGGGATGATGCCCAACCAACAGAGCCACACTGGCCAGGGATTCCTGAGAATTTTTAAAATCACATTTTATTCTCTCTGCCTTACTTTATTGTGAGAATACAAGATACAACACAATATACGTGTTAATCGACTTCATTATCAGGAAGGCTTTCTGTCAACAGTAGGCCAGTAGGAGTTAAGTTTTTGGGGAGTGAAAGTGGTAAGCAGAATTTCAGCTGTGCCGGGACGGCAGCCCTAAGCCCCATGTTGTTCAAGACCTGCTGTACCCCATGCACACCCTTCCCAGTGGGTGCATCAGGTCATTTCCTGTGTCAGCCTGGGAATCCAGGTAAATTCCAAGTGTACATAACAATGGACCGCCCACAAGTTTGTAACTGTTATGTAAATGCATCTCATTTGGAAGAATTTTTGGAAGCAGAAAAGTGACTTGTTATGCTCATTCACTTAATAATTCATTTGTTTATTCATTCATTTTTTCCCCTCCAGCAATATATGGACTGTCTTCTCTGTACCAGGGGTAATCCTTAAACTCTAAAGATATAAATATATAGCCCTTATATTTAAAGGAGTTGAAATCCTATAAAGAACTGCAGTCTTAGATAATCTCTATGTGCCACTCAGGGTATAAATTGCTGTCACAGATCTTCATGTGTCATGGGAGTACAACATATTTGTGTTTTAGTGAAAACAATAGGAAAATTGGATTTGACTCATGGATTTGACTCTCTGGAAGGATTTCAAAGATGTTTTCGTTTCATACGTGGAGAGGTAGTTACACAGTGTAATGCTGTGATTCTGAGTTCTAAAGAGACGGGTTGTCATTCAGAACCACGTACCGAATGTGAACAGATGTAGAGGTTGTGGATGACTGAATGTGCAGGCAGCGTAAGATAGGAGAATGCCGAACCATAAGGAGAAGCTAAAGAAATGACAAGGAAACAAGCTAGCTTTCCATCAGTGCTCTGTTCTGAACTTCTCATTTTCTCTAATTGGTAGGATAAAGTCAATTAACTTCTTTTCTGTCCTTTTCCCTAATGACTTTTCCTCGTCTAATGAGGAATCATGGTCTCTTTCAGTCATTTTCAACAGTGCTTGTTCTCTATTCTGTTGGATGAGCGTTTAGGTTTTCTCTCTCTCTTTATATTATTCTTATCTTCTCTATGTTCAAGTTTTATTTAATATGGTCGTCATCCTTATTAGGAATCATAGTTTGGTATTTTAATTCACATGACTTATGATGGAAACACGTCAGATCTCTAACTGTTGCTATAGTAAATGTTGGATTACCCACAAACAGTTAAGACAGCATTTCTCTATATTGATAATCCTTTTTTTAAAAGTGAGAATACACTATGCTTTTATGAGCTTTACATTTTTTAAATTATTTTTCTCTAACTTAGAATTTTATTATTTAAACTTCTAGACATTTAATGGGGGACCTGGTATATGTGTTATTTGCCGAGAATCGACCAAAACACACACACACAAAGGCTATCGGTAGAGGGAAATTACAGGAAGCATAACACTTCTAAAAAGAGAATTTCTTTAGAAAGAAAAGAACATATTTCACATATTAATTAGTTATGTTTTTTTTCTCAGTAGGAGTTATCTCCATTTTTCTTAAGTTAAAAAAAAGATAATTTTTTAAAAACTGTCCATGTTTCAGGGGGCAGGTGAAGGAGTGATACGTTAAATGTAATAAGATTGACAATAATGATAAGTTTGGAGAATTCAGAAAAATAGTCCAGTTAAGACTAAAGTTATCATTTACTAAAGTACCCAAGATCAGGATGAAAGTGATCAATAGTTGCAATTAGCTTTACGTTATGTTTGAGTAGGCCATTAGTAATTGGAGAAAAAGAATCATCAGCAAATTTATCTCTAAGTGAGAAAATTTTCATTATATATCATACAAAATGGGGTGTCTGCAACTTCACAATTTTCAGAATCAGTAATTTGATATATGCATATCCTTATAATGACCATTTAGGATTTTCTTTAATATCATTTTAATTATTGCTTGCATTGTAAGAATATTTAGTCAACATGTTTTAGTTAAATATGTGTTTTTTGCTTTTGTCGATGGATATGAACCCACTTCACTGTTAAATTATGCATTTTTGTTACTGTGATTGCTGATTTGGTGCAAGTTATGAATCACATGAATATAAATTCAATTAGTTCTATGATTTGTTATGAAAAACAGCAGTTTTTACTTTCAACTCTTTTAGCTAATTCTTTAGGATTTTCCTCTGAATATTTAGTAAGACTTTCTTTTATTGCCACTTTTTTATTATTTGACATCATCCATTGATTCCTACAGTAGAAAATGGGAATTTAATGGATTCTTTTTTTCTTCCACGTTATTAACTGGTACACCTAGTATTTGCATTATATCAATATAAATCTTGTTTGTAGTTAAGGTCTGTAGTATATTGTGACTACTCCTTCAGTACATCTTTCATTTTCTTGAAATTAATAACAGTTTCCCATTTTTTATTTCTGTCTGTAATTCAAGGCCTTTCCAAGCCTCTGCTTGGTTCATCTCTCTTTACTGATTTCCTGGGATGTATCCCTCTCTCTTCTGGGCTGGGGCTCTTTTTTTTCCGACATTTCAAGTTGTTTTATTTTGGGGGCAGGGGACCAACTTTCTAATAGCTTCATAGGAAAGAGTGTGTGAATGATTTTTTAAAAAATCTTTTGAGATATTGCGTTTCTGAAAATATTGTTTATACTCATGCTTGATTGACATTTTGGCTAGTTATAGAATTCTTGGTTGGAAACAGTTCCATTAGAATATCATTGGCATTGCTCCATTGTTGTCTAGTTTCTACTATTTCTGTTTAAAATACTCCTCTTTCCAGTGTTCTGAAATTTCATGATGAAGCAAGAAATAGATCAACATGCAAGTTTATTTTAATTGGGTGTACCTTTTCAATCTGGAAACCCATATCTTTCCATCCTTTTTAAAAACATATAACCATTTTATTGAGATACAATTCACAAAGCAAATTTACTCTTTTAAAGTGTATAATTCAGTGGGTTTTAGTATTGTCACAGAGTTTTGGTACTATCATTGCTACCTAATTTTAGAAAATTTCATGATCTTAAACAGAAGTCCCATTTCCCTTAGCAGTCACTTCAAATTCTCTACCCTTCTAAACCTTAGCAACCACTTAGTCTATGTCCCTACAGACTTGCCTGGACATTTCATTTAAATGGAATCATTAACATGTGACTTTTCTGATAGATTTCTTTCACTTAGCATATTTTTTAAATTTATTTATGTTATAGCATGTATCAATACTTTAATATATATATATATATATATATATATATATATATATATATATATATATATACCTAATATGCAAAGTGTCCCCTCGGGAGTTCAACCAACCAGGAGTTTGATTGCTTGCTATGATGTGAGCTGACCATCGGGTGGTAGCGCAGAATGAAGGAAGGCCCTGGCCAGCAGCCGAGGAAGGGAGGCCCCAGTCAACAGTCTGCAGCCACTAGGGACCCTACCCATGCGTGGATTTTGTGCTCTGGGCCCCTAGTGGATATATAGCATTTGTTTATCTATTTATCAATTGATATATATTTGGATTGATATACATTTGGTTGTTGATATACCTTTGGGCTCTTGCGAATAGTGCTGCTATGAACATTTAAGTACAAGCATTACACACCCACCCACCCACACACACACACACACAAAGAGTAGAAGTGCTGAGTCATCAGATAACTCTAAGTTTGAGGGACTGTCAATCTGCTTTATAAAGTGTGTGTACCATCTTACAATCTAACTAGTAGTGTGTAGAGTTTCACTTTTTCCATAACCTTGCCAATACTTGTTATTGTCTTTTTTATTACAGTGAGTGTTCAGTGGTTTCTGATTGTCATTTGTTTCACATTTCCTTCATGACTAATCATGTTGAACATTTTATTGTGCATATGTTCTTCTGTTCCAAAAAATTTTCTTAAATTAGTTTGTTATGATTCCCTCCTTTCATTATCTCTTTTTCTTTAGATCTTTTATTATGTAAATATTGGAATTTCTGGATTGCACTTCTCATTTTCTTGTGTTTTGTCTCTTATTTTCTAATTATATTTTGCTTTAGCTCAATATTAAGGGACATTTTCTCAACTTTGCTTTTCCTTTATTCTATTAAAGCCTTTACATTTCACTATTATTAATTCCAAGATACCCTCTTGTTATAAAAACATATCTATCTATCTATCTATCTATCTATCTATCTATCTATCTATCTTCAGTCCTTATCTGAAGACATGTTTTTATTGATTTTAAAGAGAGGGAATGGAAGAGGGAAAGAGAGAGAAATATCTGTGAGAGAAAAACATAAATTGATTCCCTCTCATACATGCCCTAACAAGGGAATTGAACCCATGACCCTCTTGTGCATGGGATGACACTCCAACCAACTGAGGCACATCAGCCAGGGCTCAAATACTCCATTTTATAATATTCTTTTCTTGTTTCAAGGTTAGAATGTCTTTCCTTAACTCACTGAAATTATTAATAGTCTTTTTGAGGCTTCTCTAACATTATATTTTTTTGTTTCAACCAAGTTATTATTTTTTTCTTTCCATTTGCTTTGGTCTCTGTCTTTAATATTATAGGCTGTGGTTTTTTATAGCGACGGTTCTTGGATGTCTAGTCAGACTTGAAAGTAGTGAGGTAACAACCTGATTGGGAGACTCACGTGTGTGGAGTGGCTGGTTCACCATGAATTTCACCATGAAAACTGACTAAGCCATTTTGTTGGGAAACCCTTGATATCAGTGTCCATCTTTCCTGCAGTGCAGTGCCATCCTCACTAAGGTTCTTTGAAACTCCCACCTGGGTGCAGGGGTCTAGCCTACAGTCTTTGGAAGTAGAATGGGGAATAGGACCCCACACAGTCTTCTATGTTAGGATGGTAATCCTTGTCCCTAACTGGTTGGGTTTCCTAATTCAGACTTTCTCTGTTTTACATTTCTGGGTTTTGGAGAGGTGGTTATCTATGTAAGCAGGTTGGGGAGAGATCTAAGTATTGAATAGCTACAGAAAAGACTTTCAACCAATCTTTCATACTTTAGATCTCTTTATGTAGACCTTATCTTCATTCCCACATCCAGGTGCCACCAACCCCTGAGACTTTAGCTGTTGTGCACAAAGAGCTGTGTCTAGGCTTTGCCTTCTGCCAGGTTAATAGTCCATGTCGTGTGTGTTTTGTGATGCTAAACTTGCTCTCTCTTTTGGAACTTCTGAATTTTGGTGAGTGGGGGTTAAAGAGAGTGCAAAGTAGGTGTGTGTGTGTTCAGTTTGCCGTATTTCCCTTGGAATTTCATCCATTTTTAATACGTTTAGGGATGACAAATGCTTGAGCTTGTCATTGTGTATGCTACTGTGTGATAGACACCTTTTCACTTTAATGGTTGTGAAGCATATAAATCTCTCCTATTTATCAATTGCCAGAATTTATCAAATGTGACAAGGCTTTTGGAACTGAAGATGTTTGAATTAATTGTTGCTAGATTATGGTTCCATCAGTAAACTTTTAGGCATACGTGCAATGTTCAGACTGTGAGCATGCTTTTATTAGTGTCCTGACTTGATGGAAAATATTTATGCTTGTTATAGTCTTTTAGCTGTTTTTTGTTTGTTTGTTATAATTTGTTTTGATGATTGTGGGATGTCAATACACTGTAGAAAGGCACATCATACGTTTGGGAGTATTTTAAAGCCACCAAGAACATTTTTACAATGTAAGGGTATATAAAAGGAAATAAACAGTGCTGAAGTTCTGATTTTAAAACCTAAGTACTAAGAATGTATAAATTGCTCGTTTTTTAGACTCATTGTGTTTTTTGAGTGCTGTGTATGAATGGGAACCTCTTTTTTAGAAAATCAATGTAGTGTTTTACGTTAACATCAAACTTCAAGCGAGTAATTTGCTCCTTTCTCCTGGCAGATACAAGTCCAGGTACAAATCCCTAACAGATGCTCCTGCCTCATTTCTATTTTATAATTCAGGGACAGAAAAGCGAATTTTTCATGGCAGTTATTTGCTAAGTAATAATTTTCCATCTTCTGGTTTTTCCCCTTTTTTTGTTGAATATGTGATCTTTGTTTTAAAGCTTTGGATCTCAGCTGTGGGCTTTCATTTCAGCATTGTCAGGGGCATTTGGAACATGAAAGTTGTTCTCTTTTTTTCCTCCTCCTATTTTTATATCCTTCCCCCCCCCCCAGATGTTTTTATGTGATTTTAGAGATAGAGGAAACAAGAGGGAGGGAAGAAGGGAGGGAAGGAAAAACATCAGTGTGAGAGAGAAACATTGATTGATTGCTTCTGATATGTATCCCAACTAGGGATGGAACTTGCAACCTGCGTATGTGCTCTGACCAGGAATCGAACCACTTGGCGCACAGGATGGTGCTCAATCAACTGAGCCACACTGGCCAGGGCTCTTAACCTTGGTTTTTACTTGAATAAGGAAGTTAGAATCAACAAGGAAAGGCAGAGTGTTGAGTATCTTAACTAGAGTTTTTGGGAATATATTGAGGAAAGATATCTAATTATAGCAAGATAGAAAGTCAATAATGCTAGGGGAAAGAAGAAGCAGAGAGATGATTAACAACAAAATATTCATTAGAAGAAAAGAAAGGACTCAGAAATTTTTTTATGTAATCAGATTTCACCTGAGTAAAAATACCATGAATTGAGTGTTATGTTGTAAAGGTTAAAGATCAAGATGATCACTCTCTTCTGTGATCATGCCATGTGTGTAAGATGAATAGGAAGCTAGTCTCCCTGAGGGGAGGTCTGGGGTTCTCATCTGGTGTTTCTCATAGTACAATTAGAGGGGGAACTCTGTAAATCTTCACCAAATTCATATAGTTATTTCCACAGAATTGATGCATCAGACATTCTCTCTCTCTCTCTCTCTCTCTCTCTCTCTCTCTCTCTCTCTCTCTCTGTGTGTGTGTGATAAGTGTAGATCACTTTTCAAGATCTTTATTAAAGCATTGTTACATATTGTGACAAACAAATATGGGGACTATCCCCTCCTTTAAAGAAGGGCTTGCTACCTAACTACAGGAAACATGGACACCACAATGCTTGCAGTTGTCAGCAACCCCAGGGTCTGTCTTAGCTGCAGAGACTGATTTTTTTTTAAATGTATTTTTATTGATTTCAGAGAAGAAGGGAGAGGGAGAGATAGAAACATCAATGATGAGAGAGAATCATTGATTGGCTGCCTCCCACAGGCCCTACACTGAGAACCAAAACTGCAACGAACCATGAACTCCTGATTTATAGGTCGATGATCAACCACTGAGCCACGCTGGCAGAGCCAGAGACTGATTTTGAATGAGGTTAAGCCTTTCCTCAACTGTCCTATACCTGGTGACTGTGTGAGCTAGGGGTACAAAGGCACCTCTGGCACTCGCGGGGCACGGCGTTACTGGCCTGCTTGCAGTTTGACTTTCTTTGTTCAGTCCTGCTTCCTTCTCCTTCCTTTCACCTAATAAACATATTGTGTCCTTCTACATAATCAGCATATTGTACCCCAGACTCCATCTGGAGAACCCACCTGATGACATGCAGTCATAAAGATTAATTTAAAAATACAGTCTCATCCTTTAATTAAACAGGGACTTGTTTTGTTTCAGGAAAGTTAATGTTAGAATATGGGGTTCTGGCCTAAGTGTCCAAATATACCAGATATTATACCAGAAAAATATAGTAGAGTTCAGAGTGGAAAAGAAATAATATGGTTTAGCAAGAATTTCTTAAAAAGTTAATTTTGATTAGTAGTAATTGAATTCATAAAAATGTAGCATCCTTTTGAAGTTACTAAATTCTTGACAAAATGTCCTATTAAAACTTAATGAAAATATATTCATATATGTCATCTAATATTCTTACTATATATTATTAGTGAAAAAAGTTGAGTATGATTTGCTTACTATAGAAAACTATTACTATTCCCTAATATTCAGATCCCAGTATCTGCAGGAAGATTGATATATCCCAATCCTGATTGATATATCCCCAAAAATGTATTACCCAAGCACCTTAGAGAAAGCCAGTGTTACCATGTATTATCTTCCTTTATGACACAAACTCACATGCATGTTATATGTTTATTTATATGTGTAGTTATTTATATGTATGCTATGTTCACATACTACATATGCTGTTTTCTTAACGTTTTATACCAACAGAAGTTAATGCTACTATTATTTCAAATCAATAAATGTAGTTATGTATCAGTAATTAGCCACATTTTAAAAGGCATGCATCTTTTGTATTAATATAAAAATCCCATGCTTTGATATCATTTTAAATCTTTGACAAATTTAAAATTTTTAATAAAATTATAAGATTCTTAGCCTGACCCCATTATAGTATAATTCATAAGGTTCTAAGCCTGACCCTCATTATCATATAATTCATAAGGTTCTAAGCCTGACCCTCATTATATATAATTCATAAGGTTCTAAGCCACTCATCTGGTGTGATTGGTCCCTCCCAGGTCCTGCTCTTACCCTTTAGAAGAAAGACTATAAAAAAGGCTCCTCTAGTGTACTTTCTATTCAGCAAAAGCTATTCCAGAATGGCCGCATTTGATTTCTCTATCTTCCCTCCCCCGTAATTGCTCCTTTTTCTCCTCTCTTCCATATTAGTTCTCTGCTTCTAAGTTATTTTGCTCATGTTGTTTTTACCCTATAATTTTGGATCTTCCATATTTCTAGTAGGGCAAGCCCAGAAGGTATTTTTGGAGTTAAAGTTTTCCTGTGAACTATTCCAGTTCCTTTATTTTTTTTTCCCCATCACATGCTTTGACTCCAAAAATTTTTACATGGCTCACTTTATAACCCTCCCCCGCCCCCAAATTCTTGAGGGTGCTGGCTGGTCAGAGCATTCCATTCTTTATACCCATTGGCCTTTTATTTTTCCTTTCCACAATCCACCTGGCTTCAAAACAGCATGAACATCTTTTTAAAGTGGTTATTTGACTCCGTGAAAATGTATTATTTGGTTAGGCTTTTGAATGGTTTGCCGGAGGCCATATAAACCATAGTGGCTAGCTCTTTCCTCCGCTGTTTCTCGAGAGCACTCTTCACCGTTCTTTTCAATGCACGAATAGCGTATGGTTTCGAAGAACTACAGCGTTCTACTTCTAGAAATCTTCCTAAAATTCTTAACACTTTCTAAATCTAGACTTTGCATTTAATGTTTTAAAGGACAATCATTATATCCCCTAGAAGTTTGATAAAGTAAATAAATTATATAGATACAGATATGTGTTAAGTTTATGAATTAGCCCCTGTGGTATTGAAGTGCTTCAGACACTTGAACTGTTGGAGCGTGAATGTCTGCATTGTTTTGATCAGAGAAGAATGGCTCACAACAGTCTTACTGCCGCAGTACAACTAAATACACAATCTGTCTACCCCCGATGCCATTGCCAGGAGCCAAATAGTGAGGCTTTTTGTCTTGATGGAAAAGGTCTTTCAGGTGGCTGGTTTTGCATGATGGACATGTGGTTGGAAATGCTTTCTGTCTGGTCACCAGCCCCAGGCCGCCCGTGCAGTTTGGATTCAGAATTGACATCTGAAACCAATTAGTCAGAATTATGGGAGAGCAAAGTCACATGCAGGTTTATTGTGACCCAAAAGAAGGTGAATGTATAATACTTAAATAATAATAGTTTAAGTAGGAATAAGACACAGCACTGTGATTGTCATGGCAGGAGTTTTGTGTATGGTAAGCACCTTGCCCTCCCCAGGGAATATGTGTGTGGTTTACGATAGAATGTCAAATATTTCCTAAGTGGTTTTAACACCAGGTAAAAATAGAACAACTCAGAAAAAGGCTTTGTAATACATAAAGTAAATCTGCTCAGTAATAGTGGAATATGTGAGAATATTCCATTGGAGAACATATTTTTGGGTGATGATGGCATAAACTGGAAGACCTTATTCTCTCTATTGTCATACCATGTCCTATGAGGCAACATGAGGCACAATAATCTAGTTGTAATTAGAATTTCTACTTCAGAAGGAAGAGATAGCATTTTTGTACTTGTTCATGAATGTCTTCCTTTTTTGTCATTAAAGGTAAGGGATTTCAATGCATTAGCATAGAGCCTAAATAACACTTGATAGAATACGGCAGTTTTATTTTTGTAACCACTGTTGTAAAAACAGACCCCTTTGATAGATAGTGGGTACAAACTTCCTCTCTAAAGCATCTTGAATGACTTTGATTTTGCCCTAAAGGAAAGTTGATTAATGTTTCTTTTCATCTTTTTCTCACTAATAAATGTTGCTCACGTGTTGGATCTCATAGCGTTAAGTTTCATTAATTATAATTTGGGAATGAAATAGATGAGTACTACAAAGCTTAACGTAAAAAATGCGATTTCAAAAGCAGTTTAAACCTGTGGACTTCATATGAGAGTAGTTTGGAACTCACTGCTCAGTAATTTGATGTATTAATTCTTATGGCAGTGTAAGCTGATTAAAACGAAGAGTATAGCTAGAGGAAAATGGCATTGATTACTGTAGAAGAAAGGAGGGCTCAACTTCTGTAAGTTTTCGTCAGTTGCCTCTGGCAGCAACTATTCCCCAGTGCATTACATGACTTTAATGAGCTTTAGGTGAAATAGATTAAATGCTAAAATGATAGTGTATTCTACCAAAGTTTGTAACTACCCTTCAAGTGTGATTCTATTTAGAATGTGTGTGGTATGTTCCAAACCTAGGACTACGATAATGAGGGTGACATTAGCCAGTAACAGAGTAGACATCATATTTGCTATACATGTTTCCATGGTCACTGCTGTTGTAATTAATTTAGGGGCCACATACAGTACCCCTGAAGAGTGGAAATAATTACTCTTGTCTTTTAGAAATTTGCAAATTTCTTGATATGATTTTTTTTCTAGTCAGAGCACTTTTGAAGGTTCATTATAATGGGGTTACTTACCTGAAGGAGATAGGAGTGCCTACAATCAGACTGGGATGAGGAATAGGGAACTTCTTAAACAAAAAATGAGTTGAAAAGAGGACTCTATATTCTTTTTTAAAATTATATTTTATTGATTTTTTACAGAGAGAAAGGGGGAGGGGTAGAGAGTTAGAAACATCGATGAGAGAGAAACATTGATCAGCTGCCTCCTGCACACTCCCTACTGGGGATGTGCCCGCAACCAAGGTACATGCCCTTGACTGGAATCGGACCTGGGACCCTTGAATACGCAGACTGATGCTCTCTCCACTGAGCCAAACCGGTTAGGACAGAACTCTATATTCTTATGCTTCCAATTTGCACATGTTATCAACTAGTTCTTAACATTTCCCATGTTTTTTAATCACATGGTTCCAATTAATTTTTGTTTTGTTTTGTAAAAACAAGTTTTCATTTATTTCAAAATAAAAGTATAATTGAATCTTGGTATTTAAACATAACATAACCCTATCCCTTAGGAACAAAGAAATTCAGAATTATTTTCTGAACTCTTTCCATAGTCTTACTGTTATAAAGCAGTTTTTTTTTTTAATGTTATAAAAATTACACCACGCTTGAATATATTGACTCTTGCTGGCAAAAATGGAAAACTAAATGACATAGAAGTAAAGGATGTGAGGCTATATTAAACATAACTTCAAAATGAGGGTTTCTGGAGGTTATCCCCAGGAGGACTTTTTTTTTTTTTTTTTTTAGCATAGATTCTAAAAATAGGGCTGTGCTATTTCCAATGTCATATTTTGGCAATGCTTCTGAAGAATCTCAAAATTAGCTGACAAGCATTGTGGACACCATGTTTCACGTTAAGGGAGAATGGAAACAATCGCATGTTTTGGGGAAGGGGCTTCATTTGGATTGCTGCTTAATAAGACAAACCCAGTCTGGAAGCCGACACTAGTGTAACAGTGGAGAATTGTAACCTTTTTTGAGATTGTTTCTGTAAATGCTGAGTGTGACTAATATGCAGCTTGTAGATAAACAGCCTGTTTGTATAAGAATCCTAGGAACTCACTTTGGAAGGTGCAGACTCTGACCTTCAGTCATCCCAGTTTTGGGAGATCTGCTGACCTTCAAACATAGAATCAGGATGAGGTAGAACCAGGATGAAGAAAACCGAGATGATTCATATCAGATCACTTGACCAATTTTAAAATATTGGAATGGGCTATGCTGGCCTGCTCATAGAGGACTTTTCAGTAGCCTCCCCTTGATTCTTCGTTTTGCTTTTCCTCTTTATTAAAACCTATGCCCGCACTGTGGTGGGGGAGCTGAGCTTTGTTACAAGAGTCCCCCATCTTCTCAAGTGTCTGGCAATTGAATAAACCCTTTTCTTTTGCACCGGCATCTGCCTCTTGATTTTGGGTTTTGTGGAAGCAGACAGCCGAACTTGGATTCTGATTACACTAATGCAGAAGCATAATTTCTTTGAGGATCCTGGTATCTCTTGAATAGTGGGGTTGATCCTATGAAGGACCAACCATTGGAAAACATTGCTGCGTGGATACTACAAGCACCTTCTGAATGGCTAAGCCTACTTAACAATTGACATAACTGTTTCTGCCCTGGAAAATGTATGGGTAAATTTCATCCTCAAGGGGTTGTGTGAGTTTGTGGTCTTCAGAGAGTCTTTTTTACCTGTCGCTTTTAGTGGAGGGATGTTGCTTCTTTCCTCTGTCCAAAGTGAATTTCCGAAAGGGTAAGAGATGGAGGGTGGAAAAACAGGAGGAAATGAATGCTCTAGTCCAGCCTGTTCCTCATCTTTGTCTTTGGCCTCCCTTCCCCAGTCCTCCCTAGAGGGCTGTCCTCCACTCAGTCATTTTGTTCGTAATTTATCGTTGGAGTGTTCTTTCATGTCCTTTCTGTTAAGTCTCATGGCTGGGTACTATCAGTCATGTGGCTCTCAGCTCTCAGCTCCACAGATGATTGAAATTAACGGAGACTCCTGTGTGGAAGTGCTTGAGAGTGAAAAGTCTGTTCGATTTCCTGTGGTCTTTCTGTATCCTGCCTTTTTTACAAAGGGAGATTTCTCTCCGGTCATCTGTATTGATCCAGCCACAGAGTAATCAGATCAATATGGGGAAACCCAAATTGTAAATGTGGCAAACTTCTTTCAGAGAATATTTCTGTTCAGGCCACTAGGATTGCAGATACGTTCATCAAATTGCTTTCCCTAGAAACACTCCTGCACATACCACCAAATACATGCTACCGGATGGATCGTCAACAACAAGGAAAAGAGGAACCTGATTTTGAAAGAAGGACATGCTGGTCTGGGGTTTGAGGCTTTGCGGCCCCTTTCTGTTCTCAGTCTGCCTTCCGTGTCATTTGTAAGCCTAGTCACACGTGATGGCTTCATTTGAAACACCCACTGCATGGGAGATTGATGAGGTGTTCTCGGGCATTCAGGTAAAATCCTGTCAGACACAGGCACTTCTAAACGCATTGCCCTGAAGAGCAGCAGCAGTGATGGAGCGAATAGGATTGGAGGTGTGGGAAGGTGAGAGGGACATCATGTAGAGAGGGAAAGAGGAAATATTAGCCAAGAGCCAAGATAGAGATCGAAGGGTGAAGAGTGATTGTGTGTGATCTGCAGTCACCAGGCGCTCGTCTAGCGGTGTCCCTTTTATTATTAAAACGAGAAATAGCCAGAGATCAAGCCCAGTGGATCTGAGATGATTCACACGTCATCAGAGGATAGTGGTTCTATGCAGGATGACTTTAAAAAAATGGAATGACAGGGTACTTTCTAGCATTGTTGTTTAGTTTAGTTCTGTTTATGGGCCAGAGCAAATGATAAGGGTTACACAATCCAGTCATTTGTACTAAGAAGAGATGTTAAAAAGAAGGAAATGTTATAAAGAATTTGTAATTTTGGCACATTTAATGCAGTTTCAAATGTAGTGCTATGTTTTTAAAAAGAGAAAAAACGAACAGTGTTAATGCAGGTAGAACATAAGTGTACTAGGGAGTAAAATGGGTCCTGGTACTACCTGTTCTCTTATTCCATCTGAGATTCTCTGGATTCTTACACCTAATGACATGGAGCAATCAGAGGTTAATAGTGTATTTGGAGATGGAGCTCAGTGGTGTGTACAGAGAGCAGTGGAGTGTGAGTGAGAATGGCTGGGCATTCAGACAGGAAAACATATCAAAGGATGAAATGCTACACCTAGGAGCTCCAGTTTCCTGACTGTATTTATCATTTGATTTTTAATTGCAATCCTTCCAAATATTCCTCCCTGTTCCAAACACACCACAGAGAATCATCGTCGTCGTCATCGTCGTCATCGTCATCATCATCATCATCATCGTCATCATCTATAGCATCTACCGGGTGCTGGGCAATGTTCTAAAAACATTCTGAATATTTACTCATTAATTTTCATGATGTCCATTTCATTAGCTGTATTAGGGTTATCCTCATTAAATAAAAATACTGATATACAGAGCTGATATAATGTGTCCCAGGTTGCACAGCTAATGACAGCCATGTATGTGTGTATGCTTGTGTTGTGTATGCACACACACACATTTTCATGCCATACATTTAAGTAAATATGAATTAAAACATTTTAAAGGCTTGGAAAAACCTTTATTAAGTTTCCCAAGATCTCATTTTTGAAGAAGCCTCCTTCCTGCAATTCATGATGCTAATGCCATTGGGCATAGACTCAGAAGGACATCACCTGTGCCTTACGGACCAGGAATCCCCCTGCCCCAATTCCTGAGAGGGTTCCTTCTTTATAGTTTTGTTTTTTATTTATTTACTTTCTAAACATATATTTTTATTGTTTTCAGAGAGGAAGGGAGAGGGAGAGAGATAGAAACATCAATGGTGAGAGGGAATCATTGATCAGTTACCTCCTGCATGACTCCCACTGGGGATCGAGCTGCAACTCGGACTTGTGGGAATCAAACCGTGACCTCCTGGTTCATAGGTCCATGCTCAACCACTGAGCCTTGCAGTTTCTTCTTTTAAAAAAAAAAATCATAATTTGTTTTATGTTGTTACGTTATGCTGTTAAGTGTATTAATGTTTACTAAATTGTCCTTGAAGTCTATTTATCTAATATTTATGCTTATATGCTGATTTTTTTATTGATAAGTACTGATATAATTAACATGAAATATGAATAATATAAATATATAGTAGGAAATATGTTTCTTTATTTTCTGTTGTTATTCTTAGTTTGTATCTTGAAAACAATGTGAATATCATTCTTTGTTTTGTAAACTGAATTTTTATATTTTTAATAATTTTAGCATGTCATAGATATATAATAATTGATACGATTGGATGTACTTTCTATTTACTATTTTATGTGTGAGAAGCAATAAATAAGTTAGACATAGTTCTTTCTCTTGTGGATCTTATTATATAATGACCACTCTCATACATAATACCTTATTTTTGTATATCCTGTTATAGGTGAAAAGTACTTTCTCATCTACTATTTATTTGTTCTTCCAAACTCTTTCAATGGAGATGTTATTCCTATTTGAAAGGACAAATTAATTATATGGAGTTACAAAACTGGCAGTTTGGAGTAGAGCATTCCTTCCTCAGTTTGTTAACTACATGATATGAAACCTTTATATCGTCAGGGAAAAAAATCCATGGAACCTATTATAATTATATTTTAGGGTCATTTTAATGAGCTACACTATATGTAAAACTATTTCCACCTGTATATACTCAGTTCCTCTCTGTGTCTGACATTTTCCCTGGAGCAGAGATACAATAATTCCCAAGTTAAACACAGTTTCTGTCATCATGGAGTTTGCCTTTGATTTAGAAGTTAAACACAGTGTGGTCCAAAATAAAGGCAATACTGTCTCAGATCATATCTAAGAGCATTTCTTCTGTCCCTTTTCTTTCCCTTTGCCCTCAGTTGCCACTTTCTGTGCTCCTTAGTGACTGTGCAGTGCCTGGGACATAACAAGGGCTCAAACGCGTGGTGAATAGTGCATAAATGCTAAATTCTGCTCTATAGCTTCATCAATCACCACCTGCCATGGAATAAAAACTCAGTAAAGGAATCTGAACGGTTGTTACCATGGCTACAGCAAGGTTCTTGAATATATCATAAAACTCATGATTTCTCAATAATTGACTCCTGAAAATGGAACTCAAAGACTCATGTTTAGTGGTTTTTACAGAACGACTAAATGTTATAAATTTTATGCTATCTTCCAATAAGATGAGAAAAATTCAAATAGCAACTTTACATGTTTTTTTCAAAACTTTTTGTAGTGCTTAAACAGAAAAAGTATTAAGAATAATATATATCATTCTGAGCAAATCAAGCTTGGTTATTTAAAAGAATAATAGCATGTTTCTAGGGATTTTTTTGTTATACCTGGGTATATATTTTTTTAATTTATAATTTTGAAAGCATTTCTATTTTATAAGGTATATACTTTTTGAAATATGTTCAGGATTTTTAGAAACCTGAAAGTTATCTTTTATTGAATATATCTAAGAGAAATTTGAACGAATTCAAAGTAATTTTACTCTAATTGTCTAATTGCATTTTTTTTCATTTCACGTAAAGTAATCATAGCCTGAATTTGCATATGAAAAATGCAAGATAATTGAAAGTGTAAATGGATTGGTTATTTGTGTGTTTTAGTTCAGTTTTTTTAAGTTAAGGTATTTAGTTTTAGGATTTTTTTTCTTAGTTAAAAGATTTATATTCAATGAGGAGGGAATGAGGCACTTTACAAATTATGGACTTGAATTTCTTCTAATGCACATATATGTTTAACATAAAACAGAGCCTAGAGGTAAAGGTAATGATAGAATTTGCTTAAAAATGAGAGTTGGAGGAGCACAGAGATGTGTAAACCAAAAAATCCACCCACTTGTCTTATATTTGCTTTTTCAGAAGGTAATGTTGACTTTGAAGTAGAAAAATATTGATTCATCATGTTATAGCCAGAGGGATGTTAATACATTTTCTCTTTTTTCTCCCAGCACACTGACTTATGTCAGTACATGGACAAGCACCCTGGGGGGCTGCATCCAGATAATGTGAAGGTAGGAAAAGATCTTTTTAAGCTAAATATTAGCATTCTTCATGTGCATTCTTTTGAGCCAAAGTGAACCACAGCCATTGTTTATAGCTGGAAACCATGCTTCAACATTAAGTATTTTCACTGGAGTATTATTGTTTAGATCTTATCGTCTTTTTTCCTTCATGAAGAAACATTTGCCAGGAGTGAGTGACATCCACGGGAATCCTATGGTAGCACTGTTTTTGGTAGAGGGGAATCTTAGTAGCTCTACCTAGGAACCTCATACTGAAGGACCAGCTATTTGCATCCGTATGAAGTATTATTATGACTCTAAACAGTGTTACAGTGAGTTCACAGAGCATACTTTTTGTTTGTATGTACAAACAGTTATAAATTGTTCTGTTCCTACTGCTGTCTTTCCTTTCTCTTACTACAAATTGGGTTGCTATGTGTCAAAAGAACTACATTTTTATGATTTTATCTCACAATTATTTTAAGAAATTGTCCCAAAATTTCAAGCTTAAAACGTAAGAGTTTTTTTGGCATATGTTAGAAAGTTAGGAGATATCAAGTTATAACTAAACATTTAGCTGTATGCTCAGGTTTTGTAATTCAGATGACTACATTTTATGATCCTGAGAATTAGCTGAGTTCTATGGATGTATCTGAAGTGAATTGTCTCAATTTCCTCCCAGTCATTGCCTATACCACTCTTCAGAATGCATTTGTGTGTGTGTGTGCGTGCGCGTGCTTTTCCCTTTGCTTGTAGAGGTGTAGATGTGGGTATGAGTTTTGTGTATTTATTTTTTGTTTTATAAAAATAATACGTATATTATTGTGTTATTTTTAATTTAAAATATATCATGCCTGTTCTTTAAAATCAGTACGTTATATAATTCAGTCTTTCTAATAATTGCATGTTAGTCCATAGTATCAGCACTTTTCAACTGTTTCTTATAAAGTGATCTTTGGGTTGTTTCCAAAATGTTAATGTTATGAGTGATTTTAGAGTAAATATTAGTATAAACCTTTAAACTTTTATTTATCTTGATATGTAACTAATGATGTCTCTTTACTAAATAAGAGATATGATGTCAGTTTTAATGGAGTTGATTGGAACATTTTCCCATAAGGTTGTAAATTACAGGAGAATTGTTTTTCTCTACTCTCACTGGCATAGACTATAACCAGGCATTTTAATTTTCGCCATTCTGATGAGTAAAAATGGAATGACTTATGTTGGTATTTCCTTGCCTGCTATAAGGACATCTTTTCTTAAGTTTCTTAGCCATTTATAATTCTGCTTTTATAAGTTGCCTGTTCTTATATATTGCCCATTTTCTACTGGGTTTCTCTTTTTCTTAATAAGGTGCATGTGCTTAATAATTTGTGAGGCATTAGTAATGAGAGTTTTTTTCTACCTGGTTTGGCTCAGTGAATAGAGTATCGGCCTGCAGACAAAGGGTCCCAGGTTGGATTCCAGTCAAGGTACATGCCCAGGTTGTGGGCTTGATCCCCAGTGGGGTTTGTGCAGGAGACAGCCAGTGAATGAGTCTCTCTCATCATTAATGTTTCTGTCTCTCTCTCCTTTCCTTTGGCTCTCTGAAATTAATAAACAATTTAAAAAAAATAATGAGAGGTTTTATGGTGGTCAGTAAAGTTGTATAATTTTAAATAAAACATAAGACCCCTGAAAAAACTTTTTATTTAGTTATTTTTAAATATATTTTTATTGAAATTGAGAGAGGAAATGAGAGCGATAGAGATATAAACATTGATGGAGAGAAACATCATCAATTAGCAGCCTCTTGCATGCCCTCTACTGGGGACTGAGCCCACAACTTGGGCATGTGCCTTGACCTGGAATGGAATCAGTGACCTCCTGGTTTACGGGTCGATGCTCAACCACTGAGCCACCAGTTGGGCACAAAGCTTGTTTTTTAAATACAATCGACATGGTACTTATAGTTTATTAGTTTCTTTTATATACCTCATTGTTGTTGTGTTTTTGTTTTATTGATTAACAAAATTATTTTGACTATTCATTTTTCTTCAAAATCTGTATCTAATGACATAGTTTTTTAAGCAGTTAGATTGGGGAAGAAATTTTAACTGATGAAGAGACTTGTTTTATTAATCTTGCCCATGTTCAATAAACATTACTATCACAAAACATATTTTTTATATATTTTTTACAATTACACATCTTGACTTGTCTCATTTATACATTAAAGGTCCTTTTCCTAGGGTTGATGGGGTTTAAAATCAATCATACAATGGCTCCTTATCCCTGTTTCCCACTTTAGTCCTGGGAACGCATAGAGAGCTCAGTTAGTGAGACCTTCATCTCTGGGGAGTCCAGGGGACCAACAGCCTCAGTGGAAGTCAACAGCTACTCTAAGTTAATTTTCACTTCTTGGCTTCCAAATTCAGTGACTGGACTGAGATTAAAGAGCGAAACGAACCTTTTCAAAGAATATGGCATCACTGGATTTTTATTATGCATGCTTGGTTTTCTCTCCCACCCTTTGTATGTCATGAGTTTGGGGCAAGTATTGATGGAACATTTTGTTGGTGAAACAGAGACGGAAGGGTCATTCCACAAAGTGTCTCCATGTTCACGGTCCTTTGGCCAGTGTCGCTGGTGATTTTTGTAGCATTTGTAAGTTCACTCCTTGAAACGGTATTTCAGCTGCTCTTAACCTAGTTTTGTAAGCTTTTCTTTCACCCCATGGTTGTTCATTATACTTCAGATCTTCACATTGGCTACTCACCCCAACTACAGGTGGTACCTGGGCAGTAAATGAGATTTGCTTCTGCAGGAGCTGGTGCTTCTCTGCTGTGGTGAAAAACTTAACAGGGAATGAGATGGACAGTCCACATGGAAATAACGACGAGGTATTGGATGCAAAGCCAAGAGCGAGTGTAGACGTTAGTCACGTTGAGCAGGAATTGTTCCCTTTCGGAAGGTGTTTAATGTCGCCAAAGATGGATGCCCTCCAACAGTTTTTGCCTCTGAAAAGAGCATGATGTGATTTGCCTTTTCTTAGTCTGTTTCGAACAACTGAAAGGCAGCAAAATATGTTGAACATATATAGGTATTTCTTTCCTCAAAGCTGTTGAAATATTGGCTTCTTGAGGATTTACCAAAATGTACTGGATAGTCTCAGTTCCTGGACCGTTTAAGGGTACAAGAAGCCTCAGTAGTCATCTAATTTGGCTTCACAGCAGAGGTACCTGTAAAGCTTTAAAAATAAAAAAGTATATATTTTAAAATATATAAGTATAAAATTATCATCTCCCAAAATCAGTATCAAATTTTCAAAAATCACTGAAGTAGGAGAAGATAGGCATTTGCTCAGACTCACAGTTGAGAGCTCAGGGTACCTCCCAGGACCCACAGACACCCCTCCCTTCCCTGTGGCCCTGCATGGCTTTAGCCCTCAGCCAAACCTGGCCTGTTGCTTTCTCACAACTTCATGGCCTCTACTATCACTCTGCCAGAGAGGTGGTTATAGAGGGGTGTCCCAGAGTATAGCAGGGTTGGGCATATGAGAGGGGTAGAGGAGAGCAATGAGAGACAAAACAGCTTGTGGTGCTTCAAAAAGCAGGTATCGGACCCATGCATCTGGGCAGAAAACTATAGACATCTTTTTTGGGGCATCTGATCAGTCCAAGAATACAGACCTAAAGAATAGAATCTGGGAGACTACAGTGAAGATCCTAATTGACAAAGAAGTAACTTGGATGAAGCAAGGTTTTTTTGTGTTGATTAGACAGATAAATATAGGGAAGAAAACTTTGAAGGAAATTACAATTAATAATAAGTTATTTTTACAAAGAACTTAGTGAACAGAAGTAGCTTTAGAAATTAAAAATATGATGACAGAAACTAAAACAACAAAAATTAAAAAAGGATCAAAGATAAAGTTGAAGACATTTGCCAGAAAATAGAACATAAAATATAAACCTGAAAAATGAGAACGTATCAATAAATCCAGAAGTCCAACATCTGAATAATTGGAGAAAACAGAGGAGAGAGAATCACTAATAATAATTAAAATATACTTTTTCATGATGTGAGGATGTGAATTTCAAGATTAAGAGGGTCCACTAAATGCACAGAACATTTAATGAAAATGTTATCGGTGGGGTGCCCTCTGCATCTTCATATATTACCAGTGAGATTAGAGTTCTTGGGGGTACTGCGGGAATAAGAATTTCCTGAGGCCCCTGTGGGAGAATGAGGTATCATGGAAAGCTTCTTGATGATAGAACATTAAAAGAGTTCCCTTCCGAGGTCCCATCTCCCTCTGTACCACTGTGGAAATAGTTCCATCTTGTCTTCAGCAGAGCTAGAATTAAAGCCACTTCCAAGAGTCTTAGCTCCATATTAGAGCACAGTCCAGATTAGCGTCTGGTTAGCTTAGCTTGTGTTTCCAGCTGCAGTCCATTGCGTGTGGGATCCATATGGCCTAAGGTGACATGGCACATTAGTGCACTGGCAAGTGTGGGTGATGGAGCAAGCGAGAAGCAAAAGCGCAAAAGCAGGCAAACAAAAAGAGAGGGGGGGGGAGAGAGAGAGAGAGAGAGAGAGAGAGAGAGAGAGAGAGAGAGAGAAAAGGAGGGAGGGAATATGAATATTCTTTGTCTGGGCATTATAACTAGGAGCTTATCCAGTTAACTCGCCAGGATTTTGCATGCTTGCCATGGCTCTGCTCCTCTAGCCAGTTATCTTTGTTCCCAGGTTATACTGACAGACAAGCACCTTCCCAAAATCTCCCTGACTTCACTGTTGTATGCACCCATCTTCCCTTTGTTTGGTCCCTGTCCTCTGTGGTCTGCAGGGAACGGGCCCGTGGGTCCCTGGGGAGTGTGAAGCTACAGCTCTCTGGGGAAGCCGCCTAGATGGCCATGCTGTAATGCCGGGCCTCCCCGTTGCTCTCTTCCTGTTATTACTGTTAGTTAGCTATTTATGACATTAACAAAAAGGCTGACGATAATGTTCATTACTGCAAAACTTCAGAACACTGGTTTCAAAGAAAAGTCCTACACGAAGAAAACAGGTTTGATACCAAGGATCAAGAATTACAGTCGCAATAGACATTATTTTTAAATCCTCACCCGAGGACATGCTTATTGATTTGAGAAAGAGGGGTGGGTGGTAAGAGAGAGGAGAGAGAGAGAGAGAGAGAGAGAGAGAGAGAGAGAGAGAGAGAGAGAGAAAGAAACATTGATTGGTTGCCTCTAGTAGTTCAACTATGGATCGAACCCACAACCTAGGTTTGTGCCCTGACTGGGAATTGAACCCGTATCCTTTGGTTGGAATGACTCTTCAACCAACTGAGCCACACAGGCCAGAGTGGCAACAGACTTTTCAACAGCAACACTGGAAGGGAAATGGCAGTGTGCAGTGGCTTGAAAATTCGGATATAAATTATTCCCAACCTAGTATTCTATACAAATTATCAGTGAAGTGTGAGGGTAAAATAATTATTTTCAGCTGTTCAGGGAGTTGGAAAGTTTGCCTACCTTGCATTTTTTACCAGGACACTACATAAGCACGTACCCCGCTAACACAGC
>PVJC01013380.1:0-38087 GCA_004026665.1 Murina feae | reverse complement strand
GTTCAATTCCCAGTCGAGGCACATACCCAGGTTGCCGGTTCAATCCCCAGTCAGGGTGCGTAAGGGAGGCGACTGATCAATGTTTTTCTCTCACATCAGTGTTTCTCTCTCTCCCTCTTTCTTACTCTCTCTCTCTCAAATCAATGAAAACATTGATGAGAATGAGGATTAGAAAAAAATGTTCCCAGGCATTACCAAATGCTCTTTGGGGACAAAATCACCCGATTGCAATCTCTGGGGAAGCACTCTGTAACCCAAAGGGCAACCACTAGGTGCTCCGAACGGTGCCTGGTTCAGAGCCAAATGAGGAATTAATGGACGCGTGCATCTGCACTTTCTGGCACAAAGAGGCGGCTCGATGAACTTTGGTTGGAATGACAACCCTCGATCCTGTCACTGATCCACCCTGTCCTGTGTGCACTCACACTCGGAGCCTCTGCCATGGGCACCACCCGCCCCTCCCCCTGGTCACAGGGAGCCAACTGCGGAGCCAGGTCCCCATGCCCAGTGGAGTGCCTTTGCACAACACTGTGGCTGGGGCCAGGGGAGCAGGGCTCTTGTGTCCCTGGCAGCATGGCCTTCCCATTGTCTCTGTGCTAACAAACTGCAGCTAATCAACTGAGAGAGAGAGAAAGAGAGGGAGAGAGAGAGAGAGAGAGAGAGAGGGAGGACGTGAACCTATGTTTTTTTGCTTCTGTGTGTGTTTGTGTGTGCACGGTGGCTGCTGTCATTATGCTGCTAATAGAAATACTGCCACGGATCGCAACTCTCAATTAGCTCCCGGGGCGACCGCCGTGACAGCCAGTTACCGAACAGCAAGGCCTAAAGGAATGAATTAATTTGTAGTACACGGCAGTTAGAGTCACGGAGTTAGTGGTGGACCGACAGCCACACACCCTGATTAAAGGAGCTGGGGCCACTGGGCATCAGTGGGGACCTGGGAGGGGCCTCCCCTGTGGGCTTGACCTGGGCAGGGATCAGAGGAACACTGGGGACCTTGGCCGAGCACAAGACCATGCAGCCCATTAACTTCTCTCCAGGACTGTAGCACCTGCCCCAGGGTGGGGGGGCTCTGGCTGGCACACAGTCAGACCAGAGGCCCCGCGGTGCCTGGAGCTGGGAGAGGGTGGTAAGGCCTCTCTTCTATTGGCTCCTTTTGACTGGAGCAGGGCCAGGTGTCCCCAAGGGCGTGGTCTTCACAAGTCAGCTTGGGAAACCCTAGGGCACAGGAAGGACAGAAGCCCTCTATCCCCTCTGAGTGTTATTAGGATTCTGTGTAATTTTAAATCTTTTTATTTATTTCAGAGAGGAAGGGAGAGGGAGAGAGATAGAAACATCAACTAGGAGAGTCACTGATTGGCTGCCTGCTGCACACCCTCCACTGGGGATCGAGCCCACAACCTGGGCATGTGCCCTGACAGGGAATGGAGCTGCGACCTCCTGGTTCATTGGTTAATGCTCAACCGCTGAGCCACACTGGCTGGGCTGTTTTATTTTTAATTGAGATAAAATCCACATAGCATCCAATGAGCATCTTAAAGTGTACAATCTAGTGGCATTTAGTGCATCCACAGTGTTGTGCCACCACCACCTCCCTCCAGGTTTTTTATCACCTCAGATCACCTGCTACCCTTTAATCCTTCCCCACTCTCCTCTTGCACCTTCTGATTCAGAATGGATTTGCCTATTCTGGATATCTCATAGAAAAGGAATCAGACAAAAGGCGACCTTTTATGTCCGGCTTCCTCTACTTAGCATAATGTTTTCGAGGCTCATCCAAGCTGTAGCATGTATGGCCTAAAAGATTCTTTCTTTATAAGTGAAGTGTGTGCTTAAACACACAAAAAATAATGGAGGCTTGATTATGAAGACAACTGCATCTCGTGGGCCCCAGGCAAAACTGTACCCTGCGCTCAGCAGGTCCTGGGACAGGGCCTGGAGCCTCCTCCTGCCCCTCGTCTTCTCTGCTGGCCCCCACCTCCCCCTCCCATGAGGTCCTATAGTCACCGTGTGAGCTCAGAGTTTAGCTGTCCATCGAGATATACCTTACCATCTCCCACTCCCCTCCTGGTAGTGAGGATGGGAATTGGTGAGTCCGGTAATGAGGGGAACACTCATTACGTCCCATGTTATTTTTGCAAAAATATTTCCAACTCCAGGTTCTGCTGCTTCTAATCTGACATAAGCATGTAGCCAGAGTCATTTCCCCAAAGTTCAGCTCTCAGTGGCTTGCCCTTTCCCCCTTGCACGCTCCTTATGATAGCCTTTTAGGTCCCTTGAAATCTGACCAAAACTACCTTTTCAGCCTTACTTTTCCACTGCTGATTGGCTATGACTTTAACATATTTGAAACCACAAGCTACTTACATATGTCACTTCTGTAAATTTGCTCATTTTTTTTCTTCCACCTGGACTATACTTCTAAACTCTTTTAAAAAAAACTAGAGGCCTGACGCAAAAATTTGTGCTCTCATGTGTGGGGGGGAGGGGAGGGGAGGGGAGGGGTCTCTCAGCCCAGCCTGTGCTCTCTCGCAGTCTGGGACCCCTTGGGGGATGTCCACCTTCTGGCTTAGGCCCGCTCCCCAGGGGATCAGGCCTAATCTGGCAGTCAGACATCCCTCTGTCAGCCCAGGAGCCCTTGGGGGATGTCCACTTGCCAGGCCTTAGCTGCAATCGGACATCCTTAGTGCTGCTGAGGAGGCAGGAGAGGCTCCCACCACCACCACCACCACCACCGCTGTACTGACAGCTGTCAACCTGGCTTGTGGCTGAGCAGAGCTCCCCCTGAGGGAGCGCACTGACCACCAGGGGGCAGCTCCTGCATTGAGTGTGTGCCCCCTGGTAGTCAGTGTGTGTCATAGTGACCCGTCATTTCCAATTGCTCTGCTGGTAGGGTCAATTTGCATATTACCCTTTTATTATATAGGATAGTAATTTTCTAATTATAAAATATATAGAAATTATAATAAATGGACAACAAAATCTATGGGCTCTGTTAATCCAAGGCATGATGTTAGCCAGAAAATGCCCCCAAAGCGGCAGTTAACTTCATTTTAGAATTTGACCTGAGGAGGAGTTGGATTTTAAAGTTCAATTTTGGCTTTGAGGTATTTCTTCAAATTACCAGAACCACTTTTGCTTTAATCCTAAATATTTGTTCTCTCATATAGCCTTAGTATAATGATCAAAATCAGATAGGATAATAATTATCAAATCATTTAACATCGATATAATTCCATTCTTTCATCTATAGTTTATATTCAGATTTCATCAGTGGCCCCGTTAGGGTCCTTTGTAGTTATTTTTTCCTCCGTGGTCCAGGACCCACCAGGGACATTTTTCAGCTTTTTCTTGCATTTCTTGGTCTTCAAGGTGCTTCTCTGAGAGAGCAGGCCAATTACTTCGTAGTAATTCCATTCATTTGGTTTTGTCTGATGTGTTTTCTTGGTGAGGTTTGGTCGATGCATTTGGACAGGAGTCTCACAGGAGTGGTGCTGTGTTCTCAGTGCCTCACACCAGCAGGGCCTGGAGTATTGGTTTGTCCAACCATTTGGTAAGCTTTCGCCATTGTGAAGTTACTAGGATTCCCTCTGTAAAGAACCAGGAACTTGTGGGAAGATACTTAGAAGCTGCGAAAATATCCTACTCCTCATCAAAATGTCATCCACTGGTGTTTGCATCCATCGATCATTTTCTAACTCATATCCCTTCTCTATTTATTACTTGGCATTCTACTGTAAGGAAGAATTATCCTTCCTCCATCATTTACTTATTTATATGTTTATTTATTCATTGAGTTTTAATTTATTACTAGTATTATTTATTTTGATGCTCAGATTAACCCAGATTTGGCCAGAGGGATCCCCTCAGGTTGCTTCTTGTGTCTCCATTGTTCTTTTTATTGTTTTATTTGTATTGATTTCAGAGAAGAAAGGAGAGGGGAGAGAGATAGAAACATCAGTGAGAAGAGATACCCCACACTGGGGATCAAGCCTACAATCCAGGAATGTGCCCTGACCGGGAATCAAACCATGATCTCCTGGTTCATAGGTCAATGCTCAAGCACGCCTGCGGGCTCCATTATTCTTTGAACACAACTAACTGGTACAACTGGACATTGGGACTCCTCTTGGACTTTCCTTTCCTGACCCGGAATCAGCTTTTCTATCGGGAGCTGTCCAGGCCCAGTTCGACTTCCCTCTCTGGAGAGCAGCCAGGCCTTCGAGGACAGCTGCCATCCAGTGTCATCATCATCACGGTCCTGTTGGCATGCGTTTTATTACATTCTCTCAGAGTCTTTGTGGTTTAATAATTTATAGTAATAATCATTGCATTTATTATCCACATTATTTTTATTGTCAACTTCTGGTATTTACTTTTCCATGAAAGTTTTTTTAACAACACACATGCACAGTTACTTGAAACATAAACGACTGGCCATCACATCGGAAGAATACACACTATGGCATTGACAATGGCTTTTCCCAGAGAACCAAACAAACAGGGCTCAGCAAACTACAGCCTCCTCCCGTATTTTGTAAATCGAGTTTGAGTAGGACTCAGCACATCTGTAGGTTTACCATTTATCTATGGCTGCATTCACCCTCCTCCAGAGTGAAGCAGTTGCAACACGGTGTCCCAAAGAAGCCTAAAATATTAATTATCTGGATTGTTATGGAAAATGTCTAAACCCCTAGTCTAGATGAAGAGATGCTGAGAACCCAAGCCAATAAGGGGAGCTAAGTGTTACTGAAACAAACGAGAAACTCGATGCCTAGTAGCTTAGGCTCCCACAGAGATGACTTCGAATGGCCCTGAACATGGGAAGTCAACACAGAAACCAAAAATCCCACAATCAAACTTATCCTGGAAAATCTCCTGAAAATCGCCGTGTTGGAGATGGATATACTATTTTTCACTAAGTCCTGCACATTCAGGTTTACCAGCATCTACACATCTGTGTTCAGCATTTTATCAGGAGATACATGTGAGCCGTGTACAGCGACATCACCAGCCCTGGACCCGTGGGTCAGATCTGCAGTGCAATCAAGTGTAATTCTGAAATCAGATCACATATGGGCTGGCGATGTTTACAGGGAATAAATGATTAAAAACCCTGGAATAACATCCCCAGAAGCTCTCTCATTTGGAAAATTGCAGAAGGAAATTGAAGAGAAGTGGAAAATGTTTTACTAACATGAAAGCTAGAAAAAACAAAAACAAAAACAAAACCCTCTTAAACATATGTTGAAAGAGACTTTATGTTTTATATCTATATCCTTGTAAATCACCTCTGTGCAAAAATACCATCCAACTTTGAGTCGTTAAAAAATTGATTTGAGCCCTAGCTGACTTTGCTCAGTGGTCAGAGTGTCGGCCCTTGGATGGAAGGGTCACAGGCTTGATTCCGGTCAAGGGCATGTGCCTTGGTTACAGACTCAGGTCCCGGCCCTGGTTGGGGCGCATGGTGGAGGCAACCAAATCCAGGTGTCTCTCTCACATCCATGTCTCCCTGTGTTTCTCTCCTTCCCTTCCCCCTTTTCTAAAAATCAATGAAAAAAATATCCTCGAGTGAGGGTTCAAAAAACCCAAACTGATTTGAAACACCATTTCAAATATGTTTGAAATGCAATCTATGCTTGGATTAGCACAGCAATAAGATACTATTTCTTACCCACTGGACTGGCAAAATATAAGTTGGATTGCACTAGTGATGACCAGGATATGGGGAGTGGAGAATGCTGGTGGGAGTAAAATTAATAAACCCACTTGGAGGGGTGATGGGAGAGATAGTAAGGTAAGATGCATACACTCAACCACCCAGAAATAGAGCTTGTGGTTAGATACCTGTCCAGTGTGGTCCCAGACCTCTGGGGCTCCTTGCGGTGCTTCCAGGGGACCTGCAAGGTCAAAACTATTTTCACAATAAACTAAAATGTCATGTGTCTTTTTCTTCTGTGTTGACGTTGGTACTGAAGGTGTAAAAGCAACAGTGGATAAGACAGCTGGCAGCTGAGCATGAATCAAGGTGGTGGCCCCAACAGTACCAGTTCCCATTGTATTGCACCACCATGCAGCTCAGCGGGAGAATAGCAGTTTTACATATGAATGTTCTGGATGGAGCTGTACAACTTTTAGTTTTATAAATCTGTTTTTCCTAGCAGTCAATGATTTAATAGCTGAAATAATGTGTTTTTTTTTATTTTTTATTTTTTGCGGGGAAAGCCTTGGTTTTGCCCTAGCCAGTTTGGCTCAGTGGATAGAGCGTCAGCCTGCAGCCTGAAGGGTCCCAGGTTTGATTCCCAGTCAAGAGCATGTACCTTGGTTGCAGGCTCAATTTCAGGCCCTGTTGGAGCCTGTGCAGCAGGCAACCAATTGATGTGTCTCTCTTACATCGATGTTTCTCTCTCTGTCTCTCCTCCTCCCTTCCACACTCTCTAACATTCAATAGAAAAATATCCTCCTATGAGATTAAAAAAAAAATTAAAGCCTTGGTGTTCTGGTGGTGTCCTTGCCAGCTGAGAGTGCGAGGGTGTGGGATGGTTCCAGAAGATTGTGGAGGCTTCAGGGATGCTGCTGCTCTTGACCGGAAGTCCTCTTCCCACCTTCCCCCAACCGAAGTGATGAATGAGTTGCAAAAGAGGTGCTTAGAGCCATGTTCCAGAGGGACAGAGTGGGGAAGGGCATGGAGACCCAAAGCAGCACCAATAAGCGTTGGGGTCATCCTCCCAAGGTCAAGCTGCTGGGCCCAGCCCCCTTATCCTGAGGGGATGGCAGAAGGTGTGCCTTGGTGCAATATGGCTTCCATCAACAAGTGTTGGTCGGTGCCGTGGGTCTTAGTGAGGGACTCGAGCCTCCATTCAAGTCTGTTGCAGCGTGGGACAGCTGCTGCCCTTTCTCTGTTTTTACAAATCTTGAGCTCAGAGCCCCTGTCTTTTTAGTCCTCTGTGTGGTGAAGTGGGAGTTGTGCACAAAGTCGTTCTGCTGCCTTGCTGGAGTGGCTCAGCGGTTGAGCATCAACCTTGGAACCAGGAGGTAATGGTTTCATTCTCAGTCAGGGCACATGCCCGGGTTTCGGGTTCGATTCCCAGCAGGAGGCATACGGGAGGCAGCTAATCAATAATTTTCTCTCATTGATGTTTCTATCTCTCCCTGAAATCAATAAAAGAACATTAAAAAAAATTTTTTTAAGAAAGGCCTTCTGATGAATACTTAAAGACAATTGTCTCCAGGGGAGCACACACTGTCGGAGTTGAAAGATGAACTAGTCACTTTTTTATGGAAACGATTTTTCCTCGAAAAAACAACTACAAACTATGGTTATTTAGATTTGAGTATTTAGCAGATATTTTTCCCCAAAAAGAAGTGAGCCTGTCACACAAAGGAAAACAACTGATCATCTTTGTAGCCAACGATAAAATTTAAACTTTCAAATTTTAGGACACTTATATCTGCCACCATGAACATGATGGCTCCCCAACACTTAGTTTGCTGATAAGATCAGAGGTAATATTAACAGACACGTATTTCTTGATATTGTATAATGAAGCATGCTAATATCGGGAAGACTATAGGATTTAGTAAACCAATATTTCCTAAATGATCAGGGTATGATGCTACAAAAATCACAAGTGAAAGATCCATTCAAAGTACAAGATGGAACAATGCATTAAATATAGGAGTACGGCTTGTCTTAGAGGGAAGAAGGGGAGTGGGGGGTGGGTGTGAAGTGATTAATCAAATAACTTGTATGCATAGATGCATAACCCATGGACACAGACACACAGACGATACAGTAGTGAAAGCTTGCTGGGGAAGGTGGAGGGGTGGGGGAAGGTGGAGGGGGGTGGAAGAGGGTTAGCAGAGGTCACTAGCGGGGGGAGGGGGGATAAGGGGACATATGTAATACTTTAAACAATAAAGATTAAAAAAATAAGTATAGGAGTACAAGTTCACTGAGAGGGATTCAGATTTCACACTGCAGCTGATTAAGGCACTACCACTTGCTGAGTTTGGGTGTATCATCAAAGCATATCCACACTCGTCTGAAAATTACTCCTCACTTTGTTGTTGGTGGGAATCAGGCTCTTCCACGGGATCACGGAAAAGTATTTTATGGACCCTGCCCGGGAGACTGGGGTGTGGCAAGATTATTTGTGATTCTGTGATGCAAAATCAAAGGAGTCCCCCTCCTGGGTTCCCATATCCCATCTTCGACCATCGCCAATGGAAAAAGTCCAACCTTGTCTTCGTCAAGGCCCAGACCAGGCCAGTGTCCACAGTCTGTTTCATATGAAAGCCTAATCCTTTGGGGCCAGCTCGGTCTGTGCACCTCAGTTACGGTTAGACCCACGTGGTCTATGCATGCTCCTGGGCTCCAACGCGGGCAAAAGAATGGGTGAGTGCAGGTCACAGAGTGGGGGCAGGGGAGGAGGAGCAAGCGTCTTTGTTCCCCTGGGGTTGTAACCAGGAGTTTTAAAAAAAATAACCAATCTGTCTTCTGATGGGCCCACCCCCTAGCCAATGCCAGTGACCCTGACAGGCCTCCAGGGTCAAACACCGCCCCCCCCCCCTCCATTTTAACTTCTATTGATCTTGTGTTTATCTACCTCTCCACTGTTCTAGCTCTTTCCCCAGCGATCTGTGGGGAACAGGCCCCAGGTTGGGGCAGGGAAGGGAAGGGGGGGCCAGGAGTGTGAAGTCGTAGTTTCCTAGTGAAGCAAACAGGCTGTGTCCTAGCCCATTAGGTTCAACAATGTCTGATCCCTTCTTATTAATAGTTAGCTACCTACAGTAACACCTTCCAACTATGTATCCACGGAAGATAATGTTGTTCCCAGGGGCATGTGCAATGTCTCCAGGAGGGAGGCATTTGGAGTGGGGGGGAGGGGGGCGGGCTGCTAAACCTCCCACCGCACACAGCACAGCCCCCACAGCAGAGAGTTTTCTGGAAACATCAGGAGTGTTGAGAAACCCTGGAGAAGAATCTCCCTAAATGTCCCTTCCTGCCTTGAAATTTCTGAGGGCTTCTAGAGGGGCTTTTGGTCTGGACATGGCTGGAGGACCAGTCCCCACCCCACACTAGAAGCCCTAGAGAAGAGTGGGCCAGAGCGAGGAGGGGGGTAGTATCTCTGCCTATAACCAGTGTCCCAGGTGAGTCTAATGAAAACCAGGTTAGCCCTAGATAGTTTGGCTCAGTGGATAGAGCATCGGCTTGAGGACTGAAGGGTCCTGGGTTCAAATTCCACTCCAGAGCACATGCCTGGGTTGCGGGCCGAGGTATGCAGGAGGCAGCCGATCAATGATTCTCTTTCATCGTTGATGTTTCTGTCTCTCTCTCCCTCTCCCTTCCTCTCTGAAACCAATAAAAACATTTAAAAAAGCAAACAAATGGGTGAGAGCAGTGTTCCCACCACCCTGACCATCTGCATTCCCTGGAGGCTTTCTTAGCAAGGTTTGGGGTGGTGTCCAGTAATCTGGGAGGTTTTGTTGTTCAAGGTCCAAAAGTAATTCTCATTGAACCATCGTAAAAGTCACCTCAGCTTGGGGGGATCTCTGTGGGAGCTACCTGGGCACTTCTTCTTCATTTATTCATATACATGGTGCTAGGATTTAAGAGATGCCTAGACATAGATTTAATAAGAAAAGTGATCTATTAGCAATTTATTAACAATTCAACTGCCTGTGACAAAAGCAGCAAATTCTTTGAGAGAACTGAGGAGGGGAGGACCCATAGTGCTTGAGGACTTCTTGGAGGAGGCTGACTTAATCCATTCTGGAAGCTTTTTTTTAAGAGAGAGAAGGGAAGGGAAGGAGGGAGGGGGACAGACAAAGAAACATCCATCCATTAGTTGCCTCTCAAATGTGTGCCAACCTGGGCCGGATTTGGATCTGCAACTCAAGCATGTGCCCTGACAGGGAAATGAACCTGAGACCCTTTGGTGTAGAGGCCAATGCTCCAACCACTGAGCACACCAGCCAGGGCAAGGAGGAAGCTGACTTTTGAATTGGGTCTTAAAGGATGAAGATGAAACAGCAGGGAGGAAATCCTGCATTCTTGACTGCAGACACAAAGGGGGCCCTCGGCAGAGGATATGCAGCAGGCCTGAAAGAGACTGGGGGAAACTCACTCTCTCTCTCTCTTTTTTTAAAAATATATTTTATTGATTTTTTTTTTTTTTTTTTACAGAGAGGAAGGGAGAAGGATAGAGAGTTAGAAACATCGATGAGAGAGAAACATTGATCAGCTGCCTCCTGCACACTCTCTACTGGGGATGTGCCCGCAACCAAGGTACATGCCCTTGACCGGAATCAAACCTGGGACCCTTCAGTCCGCAGGCCCAACATTTGACACAGCAGCATTATAGTTCCACTCTGTTTTCAAGCAAATCTGAAACCGGGCAACACAAACAATATGAACAAGTCTCCTTTGTCCAAAATTTGCAAAAATGCAGGTTCTACTTTATATCTATTTCTATGAGAAAATCAGTCTTGAGTTTTGTGAGTCTGACTTAGGAGAAGTTTCAGGAGTACACCTCTCACATAAAAACTGGCCTGCCGGAACTGAGCACCCACAGCTTGCACGCACCTGTGCTCCAGGTTAGAGAGGCCTCAGGCCCAGCACACCTGGAGGAGCTTGCAGCCAGGTGCACATCCCCTGTCCCCTCCCTCCCTGTGGCAACCTTCCATCTGAGTCAGGCTGGTGGAAGGGCGGGCAGAGGAAGAGGCCCCGAGTCTAGCTGGGGCCAGACTAGGAGGCCAGTGGTTTGCCCTGGGATCTATACCGGCACTTACAATTTTAAACTTTTAAACATTTAATTGATTTTATTTTGAGAAAGATCGACTTTGTTGTTCCACTCATTTATGCATTCATCGGTTGATTCTTGTAGGTGCCCTCCCTAGGGATCAAACCCGAAACCTTGGCATATTGGGATGATGCTCTAACCAACTGAGCTACTGAGCCAGGGCTCTATGCCTACATTGTAAAGAGCTGCATTGAAGAGGAGCTGCCATGGCCTGCGCTGGAGGCTGCAGCTCCTTCCCTTCCCACTGCACCGCAGTACCACTGCTCTCATCCTCTGAGTGTGACTCTCGGTCCTGAACTCATCACAAATATTTTCTGAGCTCCTTCGAGTGCAGCACTGGACCATATCAAGAATAGACGGGCGAGAATTCCTGCCCTCTGGATCTTACATTCTTGTAGGAGGGGACAAATCACAAGCAAAATACACAGTGAATTTACATAGTGTAGCAGAGGACGGTTGGTGCACGGGAGGGAAATATAGCAGAGATGGGGAATGCTGGGTGGTGTGTGTGTGTGTGTGTGGACACACATGCTTAGGTTAGAACATTGTAAAAGGTTGGCAGGGAAGGTCTCTCTGAGAATAGGACACGGGAGGGTTTCTTTGAAATCTCACCTTTAGTTTGCATGAGTATTTTGCCAGCCAGATGGTAATGCCCCAGGGGCAGAAACTATCTCGCTTATCTCTAGCACTATCCTCAGGGCCTAGCATAGAGTTGGGCCCCTTATGCGTATTCAAAAATGCTTTCTGAATGAATGCATGAAAAGGAAAGGAATAAATTGACAGAAATGGAATGAATGAATGAAAAAGGGTCCTGCTGGTCTTCCCATCTCGAGCTGGGACAGCTGGCCCAGATGTTATAGAATCTTTGCTGCCCTGACTTACCCAGAGACCCTCCTTCTTGTGATGGGAAGAAAAGGCTGTGACTAGGGAAGGAGAGAGCCCTGGAAGGGGTGGGCATGGATCGCTGGCAGGGAGGGTGAGGTGGGATGGGTGGAGTGAGGTGGGGGGGGGGTGGAGAAGAGATGGAAGAGCTGGAAGAACAGGAGGGGAGAAAACAAAAGATCAATAAGAACAGTTGGGAGGTGACAGCAGCCAGCCAGGGAGCGCTCCTCCCTTGATTAGAATTCATGAACTCCCCTCTTACATTAAGTCTTTATATGACACCTGGCCTTTAATGCAAAGCTGGCTGCGAACATTAAAAATTAAAAGCCGAAGGTAGGCTACATCCATCTCCGATGGCGCAGCTCCCCTCCTATCTGAGGTCTGCACAAAGCTATTACACATTGATAAATTATTTTGGGTAATAGCCGAGATATTACATTGTTTCTGAGTGAAGGTAAAATCTCTCCCTGACATGGGCATTTATCAGGAGTGCCTTTCATCTTATTTATTATGGGCCAGGTGAGCATGGGGCTGTGGCCGCTGGGGTGCCGGGGTGCTGGGCTGGGCCTCTGTCCCCTTCCCCACCTCCCCTCCTTCTCCAGTCACTCCCTTGATGGGCTTGTGACAAGTTAATTCTTAAGTAAAGATATGCAATTCCCCTGCCAAGGGGGCGGGGCTCCTGGGGAAGAGGGAAGTTTGGTTGTTGCAATCACAACCTGGGCCTCTCAACCCATCTAGGTCCCACCTGGCAGATCTGAACCCAGGTCTGTGCCCATCCCCAACCTGCGCACTTCACCTGGAATGAAATCCTCTCAGCTAGTGCCCACCTCCCTTTCGCCATCTCCCATGCCCTCCCTACACAGTCCACAAGCTGGCAGCCAATCAGAATTGCTGAATGTTCTGCAAAGGGAGAAGGGTTTGGAGGTGTTTACCATGCTGGCTTCTCCTAGCAAAACACAAACTCACACACACACACACACACACACACACACACACACACAAAAGCACATAGAGTCTGGGCTAGAAACTGCTTTGGAGTCCCAAGCCTCCTGCTCTGCTTCCCCCTCCCTGTCCAACCTCAACACCCTCCTCAAAACTGGTCAATAATGTTCTCTGTGCTGACAGTTCAAGGAAAAGATAGCCTTTGGAGCCTGGTTTTAATTGTAGGCAAGTTACTTAAACTTCCTGAGTCTCTATTTTCTCAATTGTAGTAGGAGCATTGTAACATACCGCCAGCCTCTAGGGGTCCCTGTAATAAAGGGTCACATCTGGGATGGCTGGGCATCTCTGTAGAGCCTCATGGGTGGGGTGTGCGTGACGGTGTGGGCTGACTGACACACACGCACGGATGCAATGCCACAGTATGCATGGGGGCAATGCCATGAGGAGGAGCAGCCCAACGGAGCCACTTTGCTTCGGGGTCTCTAGGGGGCATTGTTCCACAACCCCCTTTTTAAAAAATATATTTTATTGATTTTTTACAGAGAGGAAGGGAGAAGGATAGAGAGTTAGAAACATCGATCAGCTGCCTCCTGCACATCCCCCACTGGGAATGTGCCTGCAACCAAGATACATGCCCTTGACCGGAATCGAACCTGGGACCCTTCAGTCCACAGGCCAACGCTCTATCCACTGAGCCAAACCGGCTAGGGCCACAACCCCTTTTGGAAGAAGCATTCCCTGCAGAAATGTTTCCCGAGTGCCCCCTATTCTGTAGGCACTGTGCTAAGTGCAGACTAGACGTGAATGGACATAAGAGACCAGGTCCTGCTCCCCGGGTGCCCACATCTGGTGGAACTGGCCCATTGTACCTAGAGGAGAGAAGCAGGAGCTCTGCATGGCTTTGTCCCCCGGGGTAGGCTAGCTCACTGACCTCCCATCCCTGTCTGTACCAGCTCCAACTCCCATCCAGTTTGACACAGAGTCCGTGGTCAGTAACTGTCTTGGACGGGAGGGATGGCCGACCGGAGTGAGGAATGTAAAATCACAGGTGGACAGATGTGGCTTTGACCCGCGGTATAGTCAGTCCTTCTTTCTCGCCAACAGAGGCTGCCAGCTCAGCTCAGGGGAACTGCCCGTCCACGAGCCCCAGGCAGGCAGGAGGACCCGCAGCAAAGGGAAGGTGCCTATTGTGGCTGGATGTGAGCTGGGCACTGACGTCCTCCCTGCTGTCAGCAGAGCCAGAGTGCCTGTGCTCTTCCTGGAATTTCTACTTAAGGACCAGACATCCGTGGGACCACCGACTGGCAGGAGGAGGGAAGGTTACGATGTAAGGGGCTCACGCTAGCTCTGGCCCAGCTTCCCTCAGCCTCCAGGACAGGCGGGTGCTGGGGAAGGCCGGGATGAGGTTTGTCACTGCCGTCATACCCTGTGAGCCCATGGCACCTCTTCATCTCCACCTCTCTAGCCAGCCCCCGTGAACTTAGGCAGGACCATCTGACTGTCTCTAAGTTTTGCTTCAGCCTGCCTGCTGTCTTCCCAGGCATCTGGTTCCACTCTCTGCCAGTCAGGACCAGCCCCCCTCTAACCTGCATCCAACCCAGGTCCCTGAAGGCCGGGAAGAACGCCTGGACACTCATGATGGATGAACTTGGGCATCTCCAGAAGAACAGGCACCTGTCTGGCCACGTTGAGAATTCAGTTGTGGGGCCAAACCAGCTCCTTCTTGGGGGCCAGGTTCTTATGGGGAGGAAGAAGCTCGAGTCTAAAATCTCCACCTCTACTGCAGGCTGGCTGTTTTCCCTTCTTCCCAGGAAGTTCTGACACACCCTGCCGGCTGGACTGAGAGGCATCACCGTTTACTGCTGAGAGTGGG
Organism: Murina feae; assembly: GCA_004026665.1. Lineage (NCBI taxonomy): Eukaryota > Metazoa > Chordata > Mammalia > Chiroptera > Vespertilionidae > Murina > Murina feae. Next base: position 23,585 of record PVJC01013380.1, on the reverse strand, counting down.
TCCATTCCACACGCGTGGGGGAGCAGAATGGAGGCTGACGCTGTAAAACGTGGATTGTGTGAACCAGCATGAAAGGAAAAGCCTGCTGAGACTAGGTCAAAGGCAGAGTGAGACAAGAATAATAATAATAACAAGAACACGAGCCGCTAGCACCTACTGAGTGTCCACTACACGCCAGGGCCATGATAAGCATTTTGTGTTTAGTCTCCCTTAATCTCCACAAACTCCCAGGAAGCTCGTGTTACAGAGGCTCAGAGACATCAGCCGTGTGGAGCCGAAGTAGGATTTGACCCTGAAACTGACTCTAGACCACGTGCTCTTAACTGACCCACTGCAAAGCATCTTCCAGCTTGGCCTCTCCACCTTCTTATTTCTACTTGAGAACAGCCAAAGCCCAGAAAAGGAACCCGTTGCCGAGAATTAGTGGCAGAGCTGGAACTGGATTCTAAGTGTCCTAAGTCCAGACTCAAGGCTTTTCTCTACTGCACCGCACTGCCCACTAGGAACAGGACTTTCCTGTCCACTCCCAGGCCCTCCAAGGCTGAGGGCGATCATAAAGGCAGAGAGGGAGTTGGAGCCAGGAGAGCTGGGGGTCGGCCATGAGCAGACATTGCCAAACTAACCAACTGGCATAGGCCTGCGTCCCAGGAAGCTCTACGAAGCAAGTTTTAAAAGTGGAAGTCGGAGTCAGAAGCCAGAAGAGCAGCTGGAGGGTACGGAGTGTGCAGCTACCTGCATTGGGATTCAAGAAATCCGTGAAGACGGTGGCCATGGGGCCCCACTGTCAAGGGCACTTTGAAACAGGAGCCGGCAGAACCAGGGGTCTGCTCAGGCAGTGAGGGTCCCAACAGCCTTGAGACAGAGCCACCAAAGGGATGTGAGAAAGTGCCGGCAACAGGCAGAGACAGAGAGACCTAGTGGCGAGCAGAAGGAGAGTGTTCTGATTTCCAGCAGGAGATAAAGAAGCAGCCAAGTGCCAGGGACGGCAGGCAGCGACAAGAAGTGAAGAGCCCAGTCACTGTGCTGCAGGACCAGCGGGGGTGTCCGCAGCAACCTGACCCTGACCCAGAGCCACGCGGCTGGGGCCTGGGGGGCTTCCCGGTTTGGAGTTGATACTTGGGGAAAGAAAGTGATGCCAAGAGCATCTTAGAAGGTTTTTTTCTGAACATCAGATAAATGTTTTCTCTTTGTTATTTTCACAAGTAACTGCTATAAATTGTTTTCATCATTTTTGTTTGTTTGTTTGTAAGATTGTATTTTGGGAATGGAAATTTATGTTGAGACTAGACCACATGGGAACCTGACATTTTGTGGGATATATTTCTAAAAATAATAAAAGGATGTAATTCTTGTATGCCTACCTACACCTGTGCCTAGAACATCTCCCCTTTCTGCACAATATAATTTTAGAATTTATTTTTTAAATGTTGGTAGAGGGGTACCCAGTACCCGGCATTGAATATCTTGAATTTGCCTCCCCTTAGGGCTTGCAAGGGTCCCCAACGGCTATTCCATCTCCCAGAGGAGTGCTGCAGGCAGAAAAGGTGCTCCCTGCCTCACACCTTTAAGCATGCATAGACAGGGCTGCAGAGAGACTTCCCACATCAGATCCCACGAACTGCAATCATTCTGGATGCAAAAGCAGGCCGGTCTTGCATCTAAAGTCTAAGCTAATTCCGCACATTCCTAACCTTTGCAATATTTCAAGGTGCCACACGTTGGACGGGGCTATTTACAGTGACTGTGGCTGGGGGTGGGATGGGAGAGAGGTTAAGAGGAAGGGTGATGAGTTCTTACAGACCCAGTGCCTCTGCACCCAGAACCTGGTAAGGGGCAGTGGTCAGAGGGAAACAGAGGGAGAGAAAGATATCAAGTGTAGTAATCAGAATGAAAAATGGAGCCGCGGTTACTTTAAACAAGAGCTAATTCATCACAAGAACGAGTGGATAAGTAGCTGAGTTTCAGGCGTTCAGTAAGTTCCCCGTTCTGCTCCAAAAATTATTCCACCCTTGTCTGCACGCTCCCATAAATCATCCCTTCTTCACATCAGCTCCGATTACCAATTACTCCTGCCTGTAACACGCTTTCCTTGCCCAACACCATCTGATGGGGCCCTGCCTTTTAATTTTACAAATGCCTTTTTTCTCCACGTTTGCTTCTTTCTCCTCCAGTCTCTCCCCTCCCCCAGCCTTTCATTCTCTCCCTCTTTTACTTGCATAAAGCCCCTCTGACTCCCCCAGACCTCTACTAACCTGACCATCTATAGTGGTCCCTTGGGGAGGGGAGGGAAAAGCCACCTTGGGTAGTGAGCGCACCTGGAAGGCTCTCAAACTTGCCCCAACGGGCATCCATCCCCAGCCTGCTTCCTGGTCTGCAGACCTGGATGGAGTTTGAGTCTGAAGTTCTGACAACCTGTTGGAAAGGGCTATTGATGGCTCTTGAGAGGAGAGCTTTGAGTTCCCCCCGCCCCTTGCATGATGTCAAGTCATTGCAAACACAGTCACTCATGGCATAACAGTGTTCTGGTCAACAACGCACCTCATAGATGATGTTGCTATATCGCATGGCCTAGGTGTGTAGTCGCTGTGTGATGCTTGCTCAACAGCCAGATCACCTAACGACCCATATCCCAGTGATTAAGCAGCAATGACGGTGTTTATCGCGATATTTGTTGGCTGCTGGCTGTGTTCGCTGCACAGAGGTGGCGGTCTCTGCAGGGTCTAAGAAGCCCTTTGGAAGAAGCCCTGCCTTCCAGCCCAGCTTCTGCTCTTGACAGAATCACTCAAAGTTGTGTGTCCTGAACTTCACTCATTACTGTGTCACTTGCATGATGTTTGCCACATGTGAGTACTTATGTGTACTATCTTTTCCTTCAGTCAACTTCAAATGGGTTTACCTTTCATAACTTAACTTTGTCCTAAGCAAAACTTCATGAACTTGTGTGTTTGAAGTGATTGTTATATGCTTCCCAATGCCTGTGAGAATAAAGGCTGAGCTACTCTGCCAGCGGACTACATCGTGTACCCAGCAGCACTGAGGCACGCCTACCACACTTTGGCTAAAGCATCCTCTCTCCTGAACATTCAGAGATGTGGTGTGATGCTGACATGGGACCACGACACAGAAGTCATAGAATTTGGACTTCGGAGGACTTCACTGCCCATGCCAGCCCTACCTCCTGAGACTGATTCAGGTCTGGGACACAGCCCAGAAGTCAGGAGCTAGACAGGTGCCCCTGGACTCTCGACCCTGCTTTGAGAAAGCCTGGTCTAGCCTGTGCATCAAGCCTAGGTTGCTTTATGACCTTAGGAAAATCACTTATTGCTCTGTCTCTTAATTGTTTACATGTTGCTACCTCATGGAGGTCAGAGAAAGTTGAAACTTGATGAGCTAGTTATGGGATGGATTTTTAAAGCCCTCTTCAAGTAAGTCTAGAAGGTATGGCTTACTTCCTTTACCCTCTTTGATTTCTGAGAGGAAGGGAGAGGGAGAGAGAGATAGAAACATCAATGATGAGAATCATTGATTGGCTGCCCCCTACTGAGGATCGAGCCCGCAACCCGGGCATGTGCCCTTGACTAGAATCGAACCTGGGACCCTTCAGGCCACAGGCCGACACTCTATCCACTGAGCCAAACAGGCGTGGGGCTCCTTCATCCTCTTTGCAGGGACAGGAACTCAGTCCCACCTGCCAGTTGGCTTCTGCTTGCTGGCCTTGTAACACCATAAGCCGTCTGTTTTGATGGGATTTGAAACTACAGATTTCTATAGGTTTGAAAACTCCCAAAGTGGGTTCCAGCCAGTTTCATGATGGTCATTTAAATACAACTGGGTATGGGTTGTGGCTATATCATAAGTCACCCAGAAGCCCAGGGTGGGGCAAGGGTGCTGCAAGCAGACTATCTCCGGGGCAACATTTAAGGAGGTCCTTCCTCTCAGCCCCAGCCCTGCACTTGCCCAACCCTGAGAGTGAGGGCCTCCTTAAATGCTGCCCCCTGCCCATCCTGTTTGCCTCCCTCTAGGCCTGGCTCTGTAGAAGCCAGTGTTGTGTCTAAATCCTTGCAAGACAGGGCAAAGTCAAGAGGAAGAACTGAAAGTTAACAGAACATCCAAGGGGAAACGTACTATACCAGGTGTGTCCACACACGTCAGGTCCTCTCATTTCACAGAAGCCACAGTGGAGACATCATTAATTTCATTTTACGCCTGAGGGCAGCCAGGCCTAGCGAAGTTAAGGAACCTCCCCGATGAAAAGAAGGGAAGCAAGGAACTCGTCCATCTGGAGTCTGAGCTCAGTACCACCTATGTTCTTTCTATTGAAGTGACTTTCTCTTTCCCACCGAGTGTTAGTTAAAATGGAATTGACTCCACCTCACGCATGAGACCAGCAAGACCAGGAGCCCATGTTTTCTGTGCACTTACTAGTAGAAATCATGCATTGCCCAGAGGACTTCAGATCACTCGTATTCATGTAGAGCCCTCACTTCCATCCCCCCATCCAACAAGGCTGAGGAGAGAATGGCAGAGAATGCAGGCCTTCTTCTGGGGATCTTAGAAGCCAGTGGGTAGACAGAATAAGCTAGTGGTCATGAATAAGACTGAGGTAAGTAAAGAAAGGAGTGTCTCATGTATAGTCAAGGGGAGAGTCACTTATAGCAGAACGTTTAGGCTAAAGAGGATTGTCAACATTTCATAGAATTTAGCCCTGAACTTCCCTGGTAAATATGGCCGCTAGTTCTAATCAATAAAAAGCCCCCCTCCTTAAAACACACACACACACACACACACACACACACACAACTCCTAAACTCTAAGCATAAATTGTTGCTGAGAACTTTCTAAGAGAGGCCCTGACAGCAGCAAAGCCAAGAATAATATATTAATAACAATAAAAATAAGAGCTACCACCCTGGCTGGTGTGGCTCAGTTGGTTGGAGTGTCATCCTGTACATTGAAAGGGTTCAGGCTCCATCCCCATCATGGCGCATACTGCAAGGCAGCTGATAGATGTTTCCCTCACCTCTATGTTTCTCTCTCTCTCTCTCTCTCCCCTCCCCTCTCCCACCCTCCCTCTCTTTTTCCTTCCCTTTCTCCCGTCCTTCCCCTCTCTTAAAATCAATAAGCATGTCCTCTGGTGAGGATTAAAAATAATAATAGCTACCATTTGTTAAGTAGGCACTTTCAAGTGTTACTTCACCCAGTCCTCACAACGATACCATGAAGCAAGTATTATTATAACCCTCCCTTTCCAGAGTGGAAAACCGAGACCTCAGGCTACTTGGTCACGATCCCACAGTCCAAAGGGCAGGTCTGATCAGGAGCAGATTTCCCTAAGTGGCTTCTACCCAGCGGCTGCTCCATCTGTAAGACCACAGCTGCTGGCCACAGGGTGAAATCACCTCTTACTACTGACGGGACATTAAATAAGTGACACAGGTGTTCAAGTTAATTAACTATCTTGCCCTCTGCCCTTTCATTTCATAATCGACCCTGTTGATCTGAGGCCAAATTTCCTAATGTTTCCTATTTTATTAAAGCCCTCTTTTCCTGCATGAACAAGGGGGTTTGGGGGTGACACAGTAGAGAAAGGCAGAGTATCTAGTGCCATCTGCATGATTGGTGAGATGAGGGAGGCTATCTAGAGCATCAGTTCTCAAAGTGTGGTCCAGCAGCAGTAGCAGCTGGGAGCTTATTATCTAACTAGAGGCCCCGGTGGGGTCCCTCGGCCTGGCTTGTGCCCTCTCATAATCTGGGACCCCTTGGGGGATGTCGGACTGCTGGTTTCAGCCTGATCCCTGCAGGCCAGGCCAAGGGACTCCACCAGTGCATGAATCCATGCACTGGGCCTCTAATATGCATATACTAGTAAGATTGTTGGTTAATCTCTTCCCACTCTCTCCCCTCCCCTATTCCTTCTGAGATTCTTCAGTCTGTTCCATATTTCCATGCCTGTGCATTGAGCATCTGCCCCCTGGTGGTCAGTGTGCATCATAGCTACTGGTCTAACAGTCCAATAGTCAAATGGTTCATGGTCCAATAGTCGCTTAGGATTTTATATATATAGACAAGTAATTATCTAATAATTATCTAATAATGTAATTCTTGGGCCTCATCCCAGACCTGGAAACTGGGGTGGGCTCAGCAGTTTGAGTGATTCTGACACCCACCAAGGCTTGGGGGCCATGGTTTAAGTCAGTAGTTTCTGTCTATGGGTGCACATTGTGTCACCTGAGAAGCTGTAAGGATGCCTGGGTTCTACCCAGAGAGATTCTGATTTAATGGGTCAGGAGGCTGAGTCCTTCATATGAGACCACGCACTAGGGAAAGTGTCAGACTGCTGACATCTTCCCCGTGCTTAGTGGGAGGAGGGAGAGCAGAGAAATATTAGGTGACATTTGTCACACACACTCTTGCCCCCTTCTGTCCATCCCCGGGTTTGATATCTAAGTTCAGGCTCTCATCACTTCTAGAATGATCTGTTCAATAGCCTTTATGGGTATCATCTCCCTGTATATATTTGTGAGTTCACTGCAAGCCTGGTTTTATTATACCAGCTTTACGTGTATTAAATCACTTAATCCTTACAGTTTTCCTGGAGGTACAGGTACTGTTATTATGCCTATGTTATAGATTAGGAAACTGAGGCACAGAGAGATTAAATAACTTGCCTAGGATTTCAGACCTGGGCAAAACAGAGATTCAAATTAGACTGGCTTTGGAGCTTAATTTTTTTTTAAAGAAAGTTGTTTTTTTTTTAAATATACTTTTATTGATTTCAGGCAGGAAGGGGGAGGGAGAGAGATAGAAACATTAATTATGGGAGAGAATCATTGATTGGCTGCCTCCTATATGCCCCCTACTGGGGATCGAGCCCACAAACTGGGCATGTGCCCTGAATGGGAATTGAACCATGACCTTCTGGTCCATAGGTTGATGCTCAGCCACTGAGCCACGCCGGCCAAGGGGAGCTTACTTTTTAACCACTCTACCAAACCTCCTTCCATCAGCCTTTCATTTAACCACAGGCGACTTCCTGCAACACGCTTGGAATGGGGTGTGGCAGACACTGAGAGCTGTCCACCTAGCATCTAGTCTCTATTTTCTCCTGGCTAATAGAATCCTGATTTCACTTAGGACTGCAACTTATTCCACTAAAAATACTCCTTTTCCCGGACTCCTTTGCAGCTAGAGTGAACTGTCTCTGACTAACGAGAAATAAACTATAGGATAGGGTTCCAGGAAGATTGTCTCTACCTGGAAGACTTCCAACAAGAGTCAGCTGGCACACGCCTTTGCCCCTTGCTCTTTCCTCCTTCTTTATGCCTGGAGCGTGGAAGAGGACCATGGAATAGTATTGAGGTGTGTAATCATCCCCTCTTCAAACAGGCTCCATGCTATGAACATAGAAGTTGCACAGAAAATAATGAATTACATGCGAACACCTCCAAAGCGTAGTGTTTCCTGAGCACTTGCTATGTGCCAGGACCTAGTCCGCGTGCACCGTCTCGCTGAATTCCACCAGGAGGTTTCAGCGTAGGCTCCACCATCTTCCTCCCACAGACGGGGAAACTGAGGCACAAGGAGTTGAACCGACACCATGACGTTAAGTAGTGGTACAGGCAGGACTTGAACCGGAGCCCACACATTTCCCCTGGCATCCACCTGTCTGTCAAGTGCCAACCCCAGACCTGTCAGGTCAGGGATATAGAAATATTAGCGAGAAAGGCAGATCCATTCCTGAATGACTAGGAGGTAAGAGAATTTAATCAGGGTCCTTAAGTGGCTGAGAAATGAACTACCTGTTAAAATCTAAGAAAAATAAAGTTAGGAAATGGGTGCAATTAGGAAGTCCTAATAAAAAACAGGTAAACGGTCACTTAGAGAAATGAAATGCTGGGGAGATACATAAATCAGGGGGTCCTGCCACATCAAACTGAACGGTCTCGCCAGAATTAGCTAATGAACTTAAGGAACTCTTGACATCGACTTTCAAAAAGTGAGGGTGAAGCTCGGGAGACGGCGTAGGGAGGAAACAACAACTTGAAAAACAGAAAGAAACCGATTACAGCAATTTTCCCCCAGGGAAGCCGCACATTCCGTTTTGTAGGCAAAGCCACAGAACAAATTTTATGATGAAAAATTTACGATAAATTTTACGAGTAGAAAATCCAGTAAGCAGCTGGAGGGCAACAGAGGCCTGAGCCATAAACCGAACTGGCAGGTTTACGCAGAAGTCATGCCGGGAAGCCGTCAGGCCTTTTCATTCCGACTAATTTGTAATATTAGTGGGAAGAGGGTCCACTGAAGATTTAGTGCTTTTTGATTTTCAGAAAAGCCTTTGATTCAGTGTCTCATGAAACCTGACTGGCAAAATTAATTTAAATTGGCACGGACAGGGACCATCCAGGGATGGGGCATGGCTGCGAGGCTATAAACAAAGGTGTGATGAATGAGAGCCACAAACTGGAGGGGCGAGGGGCGGGCCTGGGCCGCGGCTCTCAAGGGTGAATGGAGCAGAAGCAGGTGCCTGATCACACTGACGGGCTCCATGAAGGTGAGGTTAATGACCGATCAATTAAATCTGCATGTATAATTTAACCAGAGCAATGCAGACTAGGGAGGGTAGGAGACCTGGGAGACATAAAAAGGACAGACTGCTCCCAGGGAGCAGTGTGTGCTGTGTGGCAGGTGCCTGAGAGCTGAAGAGCCGAGGTCCACCTGGCAGGTAAGTGTCTAGCAGAATCCTGAAGGGGCAGGACATGCACAGGTAGTCACAGCTGGAAGGAACAGAAAACCTGCCTTAAGCGACAAATTAACTTACCTCACACATGGGCATTACAGAGGCAGGGTTCACTTCAGGAACAGAATGGTGGCGGGTGTGGCTTCACTGCGCTGCCATTTACTGGCTCCGCCCTCTCCCCTCCTTAGTGTTGTCCCCTGGCTGGCTTTTTTCAAGATTTCCAGATGGGTGTAGTGGGGTGAATGGTGGCTCCACAAAATATCCAGGCCCCGGGAACTGTGAATAGGATCTTATTTGGAAAAAGGGTCTTTTGAGTAATTAAGTTAAGGATCTTGAGAGGAGAACACCCTCGACTGGCTCTGGGGGCCCTACAGCCAATGACAAGCGTCCTTATGTGAATCATAAGAGAAGACATAGAGGAGAAGGCCATGTGCAGACAGAGGCAGAGGTAGGAGCCATGAGGCCTCAAGTCCAGGGGTGCCGGGAGCCCCCAGGAGCTGGAAGGAGCAAGGAAGGGTTCTCCCTAGAGCCTATAGGGACAGCAGAGCCATGCCAACACCTTGATGTTGGACTGTGGGTCTCTGCACAGTCAGAGAATAGATACCTGTTCTTATAAGCGGCCCGTCTGTGGTGACTGGTTACCGAAGTCTCAGGAAGTGGGCACAGTGCCTGTTAGGGGGCTGTATGCTTCCTTGCTCTCCAGCAGATCAGCTTTGCGTGGCTCCCTGGTGAGAGTGAAGAAGTTACTTTCCCATCAGCCCCAAGCGAGCCCCTTTTCACATCCCATTGGCTAACGTTAGTCCTGCCTTCCCTGTCCCTGAACCAGTCCTGGGCAAGGCAGCTGAGCCCATACTGCATGGCTTCCACTCATCACCTGGGTGACAACCACTGGCTACCTTCTAGGTCAGAGGTTGGGAACCTTTTTTCTGTCAAGGGCCATTTGGATATTAATGTCATCATTTGAGGGCATAAACATTATCAACTTAAAAATTAGCCTGCTCTATTTGGTCAAACATTCAATTAACTCACCCATAATGCCTTGCAGGGCCAGACCAAATGATTTCTTGGGCCTTGTAGGCCCTGCAGACTGGACATTCCCCAGCCTTACAGCCTGCATCTCCTGTGAGGGTGAGCTGGAGCAGAGATGACCAGCCTCCATGATGACCATGAAACATGAGTGAGAAAGGACCCTTTCCTCTGTACCACTGTGGTCTGGGGATGTTTGTTACTGAGACCTGCCTGACTAATACAGATGGGAAGATCATTGACATCATTTGGAAGGACTGGCAGGATTTTGACAGGAAGATATAGCCCAGACAGGCCGAATGCATGAGCAGGAGATGCAGGGACAGTGTGTTCAGGGCAGTGGCTGCGAATGAAGAAAGAAATGCTAAAAAGGAAGAGTAGGGTCCAGTCAGGGAAGGACAGAGGCTCCCCTGTAAAGAGTTGGGATATGAGGAGAAGGAATACAGGTGACAAGATAAATTTAGGAAGCTGCTGCCCAAATCCAAGCAAGAATGATGAGGACCTGACTCAAAGAGGAGCAATGAAAAGAATGATCATAGTAGCAGTACTGTGAGTGATAGTACAGCTGCCCTTTATTAAAGCCTCAGATGAGCCAGGGACTGTGCTGAGTGCTCTGTCTTCATATCCTGTGGAAAGCAGGATGAGGGCTAAGTCAGAAGGGCCAATGAAGGTCCAACACAGGTTAGCACCAAAAAGGCAGCCCAGTGCCCTGGCCTGGAGCACCACTTCTTTGCCTTCGTAGTGCTCCCCTGCAAGCCCTAGCCTGCAGAGGAGAGTTGCCCTGAACTCTGCTGAGCATATTCTCTAGGCTGCCGACCCACTGGGGAGGAGATGGTCCTGGGGACAGCAGGCCCATGGCTCCAGGATCACAATCCAGGGAGGTCAGCCCTGACCAGCAATGGACTGCTCAGAGGTGATAATGAAGGGTATGCTTCTCTCTCAAGCGGGCTGAGGAGCCTGGCATGGTTTTGTGTACAGAGCCACCTTGGAAGTGGCAGACCTGGTGAGATAGCATGGGAAGCTCCGAGGTGTCCTTCAGAGAACATTATTTCCGTTGGGTAGGAATGTATGGTTCCAATGAGAGGCACAAAGTTACAAGCCAACTAAGGGTTTTATTGGTTCATGTTACTGAGAGGTCTATGAGTAGGTGTGGCTTCAGGCTGAGCTAGAGTCTGGGTGCTTTGGGGATCTCAGGAATCTAAGGATAACCTGATAAAACCGAAGGTGTCATCCCTCCCAAAAGATTAATACTAATAAAGGATGAGGATAGAGCCAAGCAAGCACATCACTAATGGTAGAGTTTCAGGCTCCACAAGAGTTGTTCACAGGGGAGGGATTCTTGGGAAGAGGGACCTTCCCCAGTGTTGATACCCACAGGGTGTCATCCACTCTGATCACATGTGATAAAAGTTTTGCTTTCAGGACCAGGCTTAGGATACCAGACAGGGATGATGGGAATCTCACACAAAAATAAAGAATGAATTCAGTGTATTTTTTAATCATTTTGGGCCATAGTTGACCTGCAAAATATTAATCCTAGCACCTGATCTACAAGTCCCTTTCACCATCTCTAAGCACCATCTGACACATTCATCTTTCTTTGTCTAAGAGTTTGATGCTCATTCCTCTGTACTCAAATTGCACCTAATAAATATATCCATTAGAACACTTGTCCCATTGTATTAACTATATAATAAAAGGCTAATATGCAAGTAGACCAAATGGCGGAACAACCAAACAACCAAACAACCGAACAACCAGTAGCTATGATGTGCGCTGACCACCAGGAGGTGCACATGGAACATGGCAGGCATCAGCAGCAGGCGGCTGAGCATGGTGGGTGTCGGCTGCACCAGGATGGTGAAGCAGGTGAGTGGGGGCGCAAGACCAAGGTGGAGCACTGGTCGCTGTCATCGGGGCAAGCCTCTGGTAGTTACTGAAAATTCTTTGCTCCTGCATGCCATGGTCCCATCTGGTGCTGGCACCCTTTGCTAGCACCTGGCGCCAGTCCCGATCAGTTGGCACCGTCAGTGAGTGCAAGCAGTGGCTGCTGGCCCCAATCACTCCTCAGGGCTTCTCTACCTTCCCCTGCTCCTGAGGGGCAATCATGGCTAGCAGCTGCCTCTCACACCTGCTGCTGGCAATGGCCCCGCTCACACCCACTGCTGGCGCTGGCCCTGCTCACACCAGCAGCAGCTGCCAGAGCTGCTGCTCACACACACTGCTGGTGCCCGGCCCCAGTCCCGATCACCCCTGAGGGCTTCTCCACCTCCTCCTGCTCCTGAGGGGCAATTGGGGAAGCAGCTGCTGCTCACATCTGCTGACGGCAACAGCCCTGCTCACATCCATTGCTGGTGCTAGCCCCAATTGCTCCACGCCATCAATGGGTGTGAGTGGGGCCGGCACCATCAGTGCATAGGGGTGGTGGTGGTGGGAAGAGGGCTGCTGGCAGACAGGAGACTGGGGGCTGCAGTAGGAAGGGCGAGGCAGGGGTGTGGAGGATGGGCCGAGACCTGCCCTTGTACCCACTGTAGCCTCCTGGCCCACAGTTCCTTTCAAGGTGCACAAATTTGTGCACTGGGCCCCTAGTTAGATATAAGATGATGGGATGATAGCTAATAATAATCATTACTAATCTTGTTTGATCTTTCAATAATCTGTGAGGCAGGAAGAACAAACATCATCCCACTTTAGAGAAGAGAACACTGAGTCTCACAGAGGTCACAGCTGAGCTGGCTTATCTGACTCCAACCAGATTCCCCTGTTGCTGTCCTACCTGTGGCAAAAGGCATTGGCAGTAAAGTTCTTGCTTGTGCGATGTTCCCCCAACTAGCAGCATATTCCTTAAAGACTTTCCCCATGGCCCCAAATCTTCCCCAAATCCAGACCTTACAGAGGGGCAGAGTGGAAGGAACGCTTGGGGACCCCAGGGACCAAGCACAGAAGTCTCCAAGAACAACACATAATAATCATGGCAATGAGGCAGGCAGGACAAATGTCTCATGGAGTCTCTAAAAGTGTCCGCGTATTGATTTTGTAGTCACTTGATTGAGCATCTCTGCCCTCTCTGTGCCCTCTTGTAGATGCACAAGGCGAAGTTCCCACATGGCCCAGAAAACAGGGTCTTTCTTGGTAACAGCTGCACCTCTGGGCACTCATGAAAGAAAACTGTGCCCCACCCTCAAACCTGAAGAGCCCGATCAATTCTCCAGCGTTGGTATTCAGAGTTCAGACCACCTCAGTTAGAGAAATGAACATGCCCCAGTCGGCTCGTGTGCCTGTGGGTGTCGCAGTAGAGATCAGGGAACGCGGCTCCGTGGCCAGACTGTCTGAGCGTGACTCCGGGCCTGGGCGCTTCCAAAGTTTATGGTCTTGTGCCTTTGTCTTCTCATCTGTAAAAAAGAAGATAATAACAGTACCTACTTCTTGGACTGTTTTTGAGGATTAAATGAATGCAAACATACAAAGTGCTTAAAACCGGCACATGGGTATTCAGTAGATGCTAGCTCTTTGGATTATTAATGAGTGAACATGTGACAGTGTCCCCAAAAAGCATCATTAGACCAGAAGAGAGCTGCTATTCGCAGGAAGGGGGTCCCATGAGGGTTTCTTAAGACAACAGTTGTTTCTATTCCTGCACCATCAACATCTCGTCAGTTGACTGCAAGGAAAGATCATTGCATTGCAGTTTCCCTGTCCAGCTGTGGCTGAGAGACGCAGGCTGTGGAGTGTGTGTCTTGTGTGGAGAAGTTTTAGATCTGCTTAAATCTCACTGTTAAATGGAAAGAGGATAGGCAGCCTCCTCTAGATCAGCTGGATCATTAGGCAGAAAACACGGCAGCTGCTCCCTCGCCTCCAAGAACCCAGTAAGAGGAAACAGCCCTGGGCGGAGGTCAGGACCAAGTCAGCTCCTGGATCAGGCACATTTCCAGGTCTCCTCCCCTGAGAGTCTGGATGATGGGCACGGAGGCCGCCTACCTGCCCACGATTCATCCGATGACACTGCTGGGATGACCACCCTTCCTGACCCTACGCATCCTCCTGAATCTTGCTTGGCCTGTGTCCTTCCAGGGCAGAAGAAGAACCTCACTGTTTTATTTGATCTTCACACTGACCCTCATGAGGTAGGTACTATTTTATCTCTTTTCTAGAGTTAAAGAAGCGAAAGCACAAAGAGGTTGAGTAACTTGCCTGAGGTCACACAGCGATTAAGTAGACAAGTCAGGATGCAAACCCAGGTCTGTGCACCGGATTCCAGAGCCTCTGCTCTGAACTACTGCTAACCACGGCCAAGGGAGAACATCGGTGGCTCCCTCTCGGCCTTCAGTGGTCTGTGCAAGAGCAGTCAGGACAGGTGCACCCTCATTAGGTGCCTAACTCTCGGCTCTTCTGATTCTGCCTTCCCATTGATTGCTATGACACACAATGCCCCCGGGAGAGCGGAGCTCCAAGGTTCCTGAGTTTTGTTAATGAGAGAAGAGATGTAGAGGTGGCCCAGAGCACTAGCAGTTGGTTGATCCAGAGATGATGTGATGCCATGAAGGAGGGAATCAAAGGCAGAACGGGTAGGCCGAGCAAGAGAAGCAAATTTCCCACCAATTCTCAGTTTGCCAAAGACAGGCTCTCCCTGTCTGGCAACTTCCTTCCCAGGTCCCCTTCCAGCCGCCCCAGCCCCCAGCCTCCAGCCCCTGATCAGGATGCAGCATCACAATGGGCTGTTTTTAATCCTTGCTGGATCTCTTTTATTTTTTTCCTCCTTTTCTGGGCTTCCTGGGCTGTAATTTTTCCCTCTGTGTCATCCATCACAGACACAACGTGGCTTGTGCAAATTAAAATGCACCTCAGAATAATAAAAAAGGGGCCTTCTATCCCCCCTCCCTTTCCTTCCCAGCAGCAACTCAACACAAAACATTCTTCTCTGGCCAAGAGCAGGAGCATTAACCCAGTGTGTACCATCATCAGGCCCATATCGTCCACAAAGCCACGTGCGGCCTGTGAGCAGGGCCAGGGCAGCTGGAGAACGGCAGAGAAATGAGCCAGGGCCTCTCGACTTGACCTTGTGCTGATCCGTGCCAGACACTGCTCATGCCTTGGCTCTTCAGTCTTCTCTGCACCCTCATGGGGCAGGAGCTATTGTTGCCTTCATTCTACAAATGCAGAACCTGAGTGGGGAGTGGGTAAGTGACTTGCCCAGCTGGGTGGTGCCTGAGCTGGGATTTGAACACACTCTAACTTTAAAGTCTACCTTTGCTACTCAGAGTGTGGTGCACAGACCAGTAGCACCGTGGGCATCTCTTGGGAGCTTGTTGGATCTACAGAATCAGAGCAAGATGCTCAGGTGATTCATGTGCACATTAAAGTTTAAGAAACGCTCCTGTAAACCACCACACTATAGCCACTCTCTCCTGCCCGGGGTCCGTACCTTGACCTGCCAAAAAGGGCCTTTTCTGGGGGTGGATTAGGAGCTCCAGTGGATTCAGCTCAAGCATCTCCTTCATGAAGGCCAGGCACCAGGAGGATGTGACCAGCCCTTCTTAGCTGGGCCTATTTCTGTCACAGCAAGTGTGCCAAATAAGTATAATTGCTCCTTGAGGCTGGAAGTTGTGCCTTATTTTGTTCTGTCCCTGCAGTGCCAGTACAGTGCCTGGCATGTAACCAAAGGCTGACACTGAGACACAATGTGCCTGTATCTGATGCTCCCCAAAACTCTCTCTCTCTTTCTCTCATACCTTTCTCTAATTATGAACGGTATATAGTAGGATTTCTGTTCCTGGGAAGATGGAATAGGCGTACGTTTCCCCATTACTTCCACTAAGTGTAACTAGAGACCCTGGATATTACATTTAAAACATAAAACAATTGAAAGGTGGAGAGAAGCCCAGGCTAGTATGGCTCAGTGGATAGAGCTTCGGCCTGGGGACTGAAGGGTCCCGGGTTTGATTCTCCTCAAGGGCACATGCCTGGGTTGCAGGTTTGGTTCCCAATAGGAGGCATACAGGAGACAGCCAATCAATTATTCTCATCATTGATGTTTCAATCTCTCTTTCCCTTTTCCTTCCTCTCTGAAATCAATAATATACACACACACACACACACACACAGACAGACACACACACACTGAGTGGCCAGATTATTATGACCACCTGACGTTTGTAGGCAAATTAGCTATAATTTCGCGCTGAAATTGCTAGAGGGTCAGACCATTATAAATAGGGAAGCAGGTTGTTTACCAGGACAGTAGAAGTGATTTTTTTTCTAAAGATATAGGCAAACAACACGATTTAACAGCCTTTGAACATACATACATACATATACACACATACATACATATACACACATACATACACATACACACACACACTGAGTGGCCAGATTATTATGACCAACCCATCAGTACTTCATTGGGCCATCTTTTGCCTTCAATACTGCAGCTATTCTTCTGAGCATTGACTCCACGAGATGTTGAAAGGTGATGCGAGGAATCTGACACCATGCCTGATGAATAGCACTGTCCAATTCTGTGAGATTTGATGGTTGTGGAACCAGCTGCCTGATGGCTCTTTTAACGTCGTCCCACAAATGCTCAGTTGGATTGAGATCTGGTGATTGCGGGGGCCCCCTAAGCAAGGTAAAGTCTCCTTCATGTTCTTGAAAGCACTCCTGCACAATATGAGCACTGTGGCCTGGCACATTGTCTTGTTGCAAGAAGCCATCTCCATTGGGATATGCCATCAACATGACAGGATGAACTTGATCAGCAACAATACTTAGGGATGTTATGCTATTCAGACATTGTTCCACACGAATTGAAGGGCCCAAATCATGCCAGGAAAACATTCCCCAAACCGTAACACTGCCCCACCAGCTTGAAGGGTTGTACTCATGCATGTGGGGTGGAGGCTTTCATGCTATTTCCTCCAAATTCTCACTCTGCCATCTGCACGATGCAACTGGAAACGTGATTCATCAGACCACATGACTTTTTTCCAATGCTCGACTGTCCAATCCTTATGTTCCTGTGTGAATTGGAGACGTTTTATGTTGGTAACAGCAGACAGCAAAGGTGTTCGAACAGGCCTTCGGTTTCCATATCCCACACAATGCAGTGTGTGGCTAATTTTGCCTACAAACATTGGGTGGTCATAATAATCTGATTGCTAAACATATATATATATATATTTAGCATATATATTTAGTATATATATTTAGTATATATATTTAGTATATATATTTAGTATATATATATATATATATATATATATATATATATATATATGTATATTACAGGCCCAGTGCACAAAAATTTGTGCATTTGGGGCCGGGGCCGGGGGGAGATCCCTCAGCCTGGCCTGTGTCCTCTCATGGTCTGGGACCCCTCAGGGGATGTCCACCTGCTGGCTTAGGCCTGCTCCCCAAGGGATTGGGCCTAAGCTGGCAGTCAGACATTCCTCTGGCAGCCCAGGACCCCTCGGGGATGTCTACTTGTCAGTGGGGAGCAGGCCTAAGCTGCAGTCAGACATCCTTAGGGCTGCTGAGCAGGCAGGAGAGGTTTCCACCACCACCGCTGTACTGACAGCCATCAGCCTGGCTTGAGGCTGAGAAAGCTCCCACTGTGGGAGCGCACTAACCACCAGGGGGCAGCTCCTGCATTGAGCATCTTCCCCCTGGTGGTCAGTGTGTATCATAATGACCAGTCATTCCCAGTGGTTCTGTTGTTAGGGTCAATTTGCATATTAACCTTTTATTATATAGGATAGAGGCCTATTATATAGGATAGAAATCAGCTGGTTTACCCTGAAATGTGTCCTGGATCAGGGTGGGGGTCCTGCTGGAGTGCCTGGTCACTGGGTGACCTGGGTGAGTGGCCTGGGTGAGTGGCTCATGACCTGGGTCACTGGCCTGGGTGAGTGGCTCATGGCTGTTTGCAGGCTGGCCACATCCACTTCAGGGTGGGGGTCCCTGCTGGGGTGCCTGGCCAGCCTGGGTGAGAGGCTGATGGCTGTTTGCAGGCTGGCCAAGCCCCCCAGCAGGAATCCTCAACCAATGAGGGTATGACCAGCCTAGGTGAGGGGCTGATGGCTGTTTGCAGGCTGGCCACAGCCCCTTCAGTTTGGAGGTCCACACTGGGGTACCTGGTCAGCCTGGGTGAGGGGCTGATGGCTATTTGCAAGCTGGCCATGGCCCCCAGCGACCCAACTGGGAAGTGAAGCTGGCTGGAAGCAGGTATCTGGGATTTATTTATCTTCTAAAATTAAAACTTTGTTGCCTTGAGTGGAGGCCACTGCTGGCCAGGACAGGCAGGAAGCTTTGCTTCCTCCATTGCTTGAGCAACCAAGCCTCCTGCTTGTTCCAGCTACATGGCTGCCTGCCGCCATCTTGGTTGGGTTAATTTGCATATAATTGCTCTGATTGACTGGCTTTGCATGTAGCAGAGTGACACCAATTTGCATGTTTCTCTTTTATTAGATTCAAAGGCTATTAAATCACATTGTTTACCCATATCTTCAGAAAAAACAAATCACTTCTACTATCGTGGTAAACAACCTGTTTCCCTATTTATAATGGTCTGGCCTTCTAGCAACTTCAGTGTGAAATTATAGCTAATTTGCCTACAAACATTAGGTGGTTAAAATAATCTGGCCACTCAGTGTGTGTGTGTGTGTGTGTGTGTGTGTGTGTATTTTAAAAAGATGGAGAGAAGAAGGCAGGCCAAGTAGAAATGCTGAGACCCCCTAAATGACATAACGATGAGTTCAGCATGTTTTCTTTTGGCTTCATATCCCCCAGCCTTGAAGCCGAAGCAGTCAGCAACCTGTAAATATCAATAAGCACAGATTTTATTTTATTTTATTAATCCTCACCCTAGGATATTTTTCCATTGATTTTTAGAGATAGTGGAGGGGAAGAGACAGAGAGAGTGAAGCATCGATGTGAGAGTGACACATCGATTGGTTGCTTTCCACACAGACAATTGAGGCATGTGCCCCCCAACTGAAATCAAACCCAGGACCCTTCAGTCCATGGGCCGATGCTCTATCCACTGAACAAAACCAGTCAGGGAAATAAGCACAGGTTTTCAAAAGCCCAAAGTAATAGGGTTTTGACATATGAATTTGGATGTGGGGAACACAAACTTTCAGTCCATAACAGCAACTATATACCATCTATAAGAAATTCACTTACATACTGTAACAATATAGGGAGTTACAAGTAAAAGGATGGAAAAAGTATGTCTTGCAAATACCAATCTGGAGAAAACAAAAGTGTCTATATTAATGTAAGATCAAGTCATTTCAGAGCAAAGTAAATTGCCAGACACAAAGAGATACATTACATTGTGATAAAAGGGTCAATCCATCAAGAAGACATAACAATCCTAAGTGTGTATGCACCAGACAACAAAGCTGTAATGTATATAAAGCTAAGGCTGATGAAACTGAAAGGAGGAACAGGGAAATCCATAACTGTGGTTGGAGACTTCAATACCCCTCCCTCAATAATTAATAGAACTAAACAGAAAGCCAACAAGGATATAGAAGACCTCAACCCCATAAACCAGCAGAATATAATCAATATTTATGGAACACTCCACTCACAAAGCAGAATACACATTCTTTTCTTTCTTTTTATTTTTTGTCAAAAGTACTTGGACATTTTAATGAACTTCCCTCCATGTAGCTTCAAGCTACCAGGACGCAGGCCCCACCAACACTCTTAATCTTCTCCTCAGCTCTTCTGCTGAAGAACTTGGCCTTCACAATGACAGGCTGCTTCGGCAGCGTTCCCTTCCCCAGCACTTTGTAGTAGCCCAATCGCACCACATCAATGATAGCAGCAGCTCCAGCCTTGCTTTGGCAGCATTTCCCCGTGTCTGCTCACTGAGCAGGGTCCACAGTTTATCGAGGCTGACAGTTGGGCAGAAGCTCTGCTTCCTCTTCAAGTGGTAATGCCTCCCACCAACTTTCCCAAAGGAACCTGGGTGATATTTGTCGAAGTTGATCCTGTGGTGATGCAGGCTGTCGGCATTACCGTGGCTCCCCAGGTGCTTCCTATGCTTGCCGATGCGACTGTGGTCGTGGCTCACGTGGCTCTGAAGTTTCCGGGTCTTCCTCAGTCTGGATGGCATGTCGGTGGACAAGTTGCAAGAGCAATACACATTCTTTTCAAGTGCCTATGGACCATATGCCAAGACAGATCATATCTCAGGCCATAAAATAAATCCCAACAAACTGAAAAGAGTTGGAACCATTCAGAGGGTGTGATCTGACAAAAGTGAAATCAAACTAGAAATCAATAATAGGAACAGAAATCTCCAACTATTTGAAAACAAAATAATACATTTCTATATAATCCATGGGTCAAAGGAGGAACTCTTAAGGGAAACAAAAATAAATGAAATTGGATAAAAATGAAAGTAGAGCATATTAAAATTTGTGTCAGCCTGCGGACCGAAGGGTCCCAGGTTCGATTCTGGTCAAGGGCATGTACCTTGGTTATGGGCACATCCCCAGTAGGAAGTGTGTAGGAGGCAGCTGATGGATGTTTCTCTCTCATCGATGTTTCTAGCTCTCTATCCCTCTCCCTTCCACTCAGTAAAAAGTCAATTAAATATATTTTAAAAAATTGTAGTTTTATAGTTAAAGACATGTTGAAAGGGATATTTGTAGCATTAAATGCTTATTAGAAAGAGGAAAAGTCTTAAAACAACACTCTAAGTTCTCACCTCAAGATTTTAGAAAAATAAAATTAAAAATGCAAAGCACATAGAAGAAATAAGATAAGAAGTCAGTGAAATTAATAATAGAAAAAATTTAAATCAATGGGAAAAATAGTTGGTTCTTTGAAATATATCAATAAAATAGACAAATCTAGCAAGAATTACAAAGTAAAAAAGAGAAAATGTAAATTACCAATATCAGGAATGAAACAGGATATGACTATAGATGCTGCAAATAACCAAAGAATACTAGTAAGAGAATACAACAAACAATTCTACACACAGAATTTGACAACTTAGATTAAATGAACCCATTCCTCAAAAAAAACACCAATTAGCACAATTCACCCAACAAAACATAAGGAATTTGAATACCTCTATGTCTTTTGAGGAAATTAAATTTGTAACTTTAAAACTCCTCAAATGGAAATCTCCAGGCCCAAATAGTTTAATTGGAGAATTCCACCAAATGTTGAAGAAAGAACTAGCACCAATTCTATAGTAATCAAAACTATAGAATCGGCAGATGAATAGACCCTTAGATCAACAGAACAGAATAATGACAAAACAAACAGAAATAGACCTCCCACAGATATGCCCAACCATGATTCCCCATTGTTATGTAACCTAACACGTTCCAGGCTTCAAGGATTAGGACATGAATTACCATTCTGTCTACCACAAATATATCTAAAGAAATAAAAGTTTTAAAATAAGAGCAAGGAACATGAGTATAAAGAACAACAAAAAGACGGAAATAAAACAAATGGAACATATAGAAATGGGAAACAATAAAGTCTCAATAGAAGGATTAAACAGAAAATTAGACACAACTGGAGGGAAAAATACTAATAATCTGAAAAATAGATTCAAACATTTTCCAGAATTTAGTTCAGAGACAAATACACGGAAAATATGAAAACGATGTTAAAGAAGCATGGCAGATAGAGTGAGAAGATCTAAAATTGGAGTCCCAAAAGAAGAGAAAGAAAATGGAGAAGATGGAGAAGAACCAATATTTGAAGAGATCATTCCTAAGGATTTCCCAGAGTTGTTGTGAGGCACCAGTACTCCTATCCTGGATGTGCAACAAACACTAAGTATAATAACTTTAAAAAAATTCACTCCAAATACATCACAGAAAAATGACAAAACATCAAAGAAAAAGAGATTTTTTTTTTTTTTAACAGCCCAAGAGAAAAGACAGATCACTTAAAAAGCAATGGCAATAAAACCCTCCCAAAAATTAAAAGGGCGTGTGGGTGATGGCTCACTTATCAATAGTGATAACAGAAACTAGAAGACTGTAATGGTATTATCTTAATTTAAATATGCCAGCCTCAAATCTATGCCCAGCAAAAGTTATCTTTTAAGTTCTGAAGATTAGTAATACACGAATAAAGACTGAGTTTAGCCTGGCTGGCATGGCTCAGTGGTTGAGCACCGAGCTATGAAGCAGGAGGTCATGGTTCCATTTCTGGTCGGGGCACAGGCCCAAGTTGCAGGCTAGATCCTCAGTAGGAGGTGTGCAGGAGGCAGCTGATCAATGATTCTCTCTCATCATTGATGTTTCTATATCTTTCTTGCTTTCCCTTCCTCTCTGAAATATATAATATATTCTTATTAATATTTTATGAAGTGCCTACTATATGCTAGGTACTCTATGTGAACCATCACAGTCTGATGAGATAAGTATGGCAATTCCCATTTTATATATAGAAAACTGAGGCTCAAAGAGGCTAAGAGACTTGCCCAGATCCTTCTGATCCCAAAGTCCATGCTTTTCACCCTACACCAAGGAGATGCATCTTACAGATTGACCGTGCACTTTCTAGGATTCTTCTTTTCAAAGCTATACTCAGGATGGATATTTTGAACACAGGAGGCTACCTATTTGAGGAGAGGGAGTTTCACACTCCCAGGTCTCAAGCGTTTACCACTTCCACCCAGCAAATCTGAGTAAGACTGTGCAAACAAGAGGTCAGAGCTTGGGAGGAAGAGTTTTCTATGTGTGATGATATCCATGTGTTGCCGGGGGGGGGTGGGGGCGGGGCAGCCCTGAGAAGGACAATTAAGTTTTATTCTTCTCATTTTCTCTCCTTTGCTTTGCCCTCTCATACCCACCTTGCAGTCCAATATTCTCTAGCTTGGACAGTCTTTCCATGATAGTTATATCATTTACCTTGCATGGTTGTCATGGAAACTAAGTGAGCAAATATTCAGCCAAGCTCCCCACAACATGTATACCCCATCGAGATTATCCTCTTCCTCTCTATCCTGTCCCATCCCCATTGGCAACATCTGATACCATGTTCTGCAACTGGCACTGAGAATCCAGTGACAAAATGGCAAAATGGGATGACCATCATGGTCATCATCCAGCCAGCATCTTCCAAGTTCCAAGTGGAAGGAATAAAATTAAGCAAAACAAACAAAAAACCATAAAGAAGCCAACATGTAGCTTTTCTGCAGGACTGGAGAAAAAGGAAATGGGAGGAAAGAGGGGAAGAGAAGTGGAAATCACCATTATTCTTAATCATTACATGGCACATTAGAATAATATGACTATTTGGTGGCACTCTAATTAGGTGTAATGAAGAGTAATGTGTGTGAGACAAGGCCTGGAACACACATATAGTTTTATATAATGCAGTGGTTCTCAACCTTCTGGCCCTTTGAAACAGTTCCTCATGCCCTAACCGGTTTGGCTCAGTGGATAGAGTGTCAGCCTGTGGACTTAAGGGTTCTAGGTTCGATTCCAGTCAAGGCATGTACCTTGGTTGTGGGCACATCTCTGGCGGGGAGTTGCAGGAGGCAGCTGATTGATGTTTCTCTCTCATCGATGTTTCTAGCTCTCTATCCCTCTCCCTTCCTTTCTGTAGAAAATCAATAAAATATATATATATTTTTTAAATCTTTATTGTTCAGATTATTACAGTTGTTCCTCTTTTATCCCCCATAGCTCCCCTCCTCCCATTTCCCACCCCAACCTCTGTCCTTGCCCCCCCACTGTCCTCATCCATAGGTGTACAATTATTGTCCAGTCTCTTCACACTTCCCCAACTCCCTTAACCCCAGAAAATTGTCAGTCCACTCCCTTTC
>PVJC01013379.1:0-38099 GCA_004026665.1 Murina feae | reverse complement strand
AAAAAAAAAAAAAAAAAAAAAAAAAAAAAAAAAAAAAAAAAAAAAAAAAAAAAAAAAAAAAAAAAAAAAAAAAAAAAAAAAGAAAGAAAAGAAAGAAACTAGATCACCAACTTAACACCATACACGGCTAAAGGACTTGAATGTAAGATGGAAACCATAAAAACCCTACAAGACTCTGTAGGGAGCAAAATAGCAGACATATGTTGTAGCAATATCTTTACAGACATAGATCCTAAGGCAAGAGAGACTAAGGTGAAAATAAACAAAATGGGACTACATCAAAATAAAAAGCTTCTGCACAGCAAAAGAAACCATCAACAAAACAACAAGAAAGCCCACTGCATGGGAGAACATATTTGCCAATTTTATCTCTGATAAGGGTTTAATCTCCAACATTTACAGGGAACTAATACAACTTAACAAAAGGAAGATAAACAACCAAATCAAAAAATGGGCAAAGGACCTAAATAGACACTTCAAAAAAAGGACATTTAGAAAGCCAAGAGACACATGAAAACATTTTCAAAGTCACTAATCATCTGAGAGATGCAAATCAAAACAACAATGAGATACCACCTCACACCTGTCAGAATGGCTATCATCAACAGATAACAAATGGCAAATGCTGGAGAGGATGGGGAGAAAAAGGAACCCTCCTTCACTGCAGGTGGGGACGCAGACTGGTGCAGCCACTGTGGAAAACACTATGGCATTTCCTCAAAAATTTAAAAATGGACCTGCCATTTGACCTAGTAATCTCACTTCTAGGAATATATCCCAAGAAATCAGAAACACCAATCAGAAACGATATATACATCCCTGTGTTCATAGCAGCACAATTTACCATAGCTAAGATTTAGAAACAGCCTAAGTGCTCATCATCAGATGAGTGGATTAGAAAACAATGCTGTATCTACACAATGGAATACTATGCTGCTATAAAAAAGAATTTTTACCATTTGCAGCAGCATGGATGGAACTGGAGAGCATTATGTTAAGTGAAATAAGCCAGGCAGTGAAAGAAAAATACCACATTATCTCACTCATTTATGGATAATAAAGAACATTATAACCTAATGAACAAAAAGATATATATAGAGGCAGAGAAGCATCGAACAGACTGTCAAATTAGAGCGGGGAGGCTGGGGAGTGTTGGGGGTGGTAAGAGAGCAATTGAAGGACTTATATACATGCATATAAGCATAACCAATGGACACAAGACACGGGGCGGGTGGTAAGGGCATGTGCCAGAGGAAGTCAATGGGGGAAAAAAAGGAGTCATGTGTACTACTATTTGTAATACTTGAAACAAGGAAATAAAATTTAAAAGAAATAAAAGTTAAAAGAAAAATATAGATAAAGTGATCAATGTCAAATGTCTACATTAGATATTGAATGATGCCCAATAATTGAATGATGCTGCAGCCATGACATGTATGGAAAGTTCAGTGAAAATTTTTCATATACTGTGAAGCCCAAATACTAATTTGTCAGCAAATAATGTGAGTCTTGAACTCGAATTCCATGTTTAAAGGCCTTTCTTAAAATTCATCTTAAAATTACAATAAAAAATATTTAAAGTTATAAACTGTAACCATGTAAAGGTATAAATTATGTCTGTAGACTTAGTCACTAAAAATATTTTAGTGATCTCTTTTAACAGGATCAGTTGGTTGCAGACATTCAGTTATCTAGGAGGCATAAAATATTCTTATAATTGTTAATTGAAATTGATATTGTCTATTTTAATTTTAATTTTTTAAAATTTAATCATTTTAATTGAATTTATTGGGATGACACTGGTTAATAAAATTATATATTTCAGGTATACAATTCTATAATACATCATCTGTATATCATATTGTGTTTACCACCCCAAATCAAGTCTTCTTTCCTTGCCATTTATACCCCTTTACTCTCTTCTACCTCTCCCCACTCCCATTTCACTCTGGTAATCACTATACTGTTGTCTGTCTGTGAAGGTTTTTTGTTGTTGTTGTTGTTAATTCCTTCATCTTTTTCATCCAGCCCTCCCACAACCTCCCCCACTGACAGTTGTACGTCTGTTCTTTGTATTTATGAGTCTGTTTCTACTTTGTTTGAAGACAACAAGAAACTCCAGAGTAATTAGAAGGAAGAAAATAATAAAGATCAGAGCAGAAATAAATTACATAGAGACTTAAAAAAACACAATATAAAAAATCAATGAAACCATGAGCTGGTTCTTTGGAAAGATAAACAAAATTGATAAACCTGTAGCCAGACTCATCAAGAAACAAAGATAACCCAAATAAATAAAGTCAGAAATGAAAGAGGTGAAATAACTGACACCACAGAAATACAAATGATTGTAAGTAAATACTATAAACAACTATATGCCAACAAGCTGGACAACCTGGATGAAATGGAAAAATTCCTAGAAAAATATAACCTTCCAAAATTGAATCAGGAAGAATCATAAAACCTGAATAGGCCAATAATTACTGATGAAATTGAAGCAGTAATACAAAAAAAATCAAATTAAAAAACAACAACAACAAAAAAACCTCCCAGCAGACTAAAGCCCTGTTCTGGATGGCTTCACAGGGGAGTTTTACCAAATATTCAAAGAATTAATACCTATCCTCCTCAAACTATTCCAAAAAATCCAAGAGGAAGGAACTATTCCAAACTCTTTTTATGAGGCCAACATTATCCTAATTCTAAAACCAGATGAAGACACTACAAAAAAAGATAACTGCTGGCCAATATGAACATAGATACTAAAATCCTCAACAAAATATTAGCAAACTAGATCCAACAATATATTAAAAAGATCATACCAAGTAGGATTTATTCCAGGGCTAGTACAACATTCACAAATCAATACATATGATGCATCACACTAACAAATTGAAAGATAAAAATCACAGGGTCATATCAATAGAGACAGAAAAAGCATTCAACAAAATCCAACATGCATTTTTGACAAAAACTCTCAGCAATGTGGTAATAAAGGTATCATGCCTCAACATAATAAAGGCCATATATGACAAACCTACAGCCAACATCATATTCAATGGTCAAAGACCAAAACTATTTCCCCTAAAACAGGAACAAGACAGAGTTGTTTGCTTTCACCACTTTTATTCAACACTAGAGGCCCAGTGCACAAAATCCATGCACAGTTAGGGTCCCTAGGCCTGGCCAGCAATCAGGGCCTATCTGTGGGACAAATGGCAGGGCAATCAGGGGTGGGAGTGGGGCTCCCGCTGGCACTGCCTTGGTCAGCCTGGTGCCACCTGCTTGCCAGCTGCTGCCCACTCGCCAGCTGCTGCCAGTTGCCTCTCTCTGCGAGAGGCAACCAGTGGGTTGATCATGGGGGTGGTGTTGCTGGCCCACTCACTAGCTGGCCCTGTCCCCTGATTGTCCCCTGACAGTGCCATCACTGGTCACCGTCTCCCTCTGTGGGGTGACTGGTGGGGCAATCAGGGGGCCCCTGCTGGCACCTGTCTTGACTGGCCTGGGGCCTGAGAGCTGGGGGAAGCTCCTGCATTGAACGTCTGCCCCCTGGTGGTCATTGTGCATTATCACAACCAGTTATTCCACTGGTCATTCTGCTGTTTGGTCAATTTGCATATTAGGCTTTTATTATACACGATAGTATTAGAAGTCCTAGCCACAGCAATCAGAGAAGAATAAAAAAGGCATCCAAATTGGAAAGAAGTATGTAAAATTGTCATTATTCACAGATGATATGATATCGTACATAAAAATACCAAAAGATTCCACCAAAAAAACTACTAGATTTAACAAATGAATTCAGCAATGTAGCAGGATACAAAATAAACACTCAGAAATCAATGTCATTTTTATACACCAATAATTAACTCTCAGAAAAAGAAACTAAAAAATAATCACATTGATCAATGCAACAACAACAAAAAATTAAGATATTTAGGGATAAAAATAACCAAGAAGGTAAAAAACCTGTACTTGGAAAATTATAGAATGTTGAAAAAAATACTTCAAAGAAGATACAAACAACTGGAGAAATATACCATGTTCATTAAAATGTCCATACTACCCAAAGCAACTTTAAATTCAATGCAATCCCTATTAAAATACCAAATGGCATATTTCACAGATCTAGAACAAATACTCCAAAAATTCATACGGAACCAAAAAAGATGCCAAATAGGTATAGCAATCTTGAGAACAAAGCTGGAGGTATCATAATACCAGATATCAAGTTATACTACAAAGCCACTGTAATCAAAACAATCTGATACTGCACAAGAGCAGGCATGTGGATCAATGGAAGACAGTTCTTTCAATACATGGCAGGATAATTGGACATGTAAAAAAATGAAACTAGACCACCAACTTACACCATACACAAGAATAAACTCAAAATGGATGAAATATTTAAATGTGAGTCATCCTATATAATAAAAGGCTAATATGCAAATTGTTCCCTTGATTAGGAGTTTGACCAGGGGGCAGGACTTGCTGGCAAACTATCTGCAGCCCCTGCCCCCAGCCGGGCCCACCTCTGGTGGCCCCCTCATCTTGATCAGGGGCAGGGCCAGCCCGCCAACCACTCATGGCCTCTCCCCCCAAGCCCACCTGGCCTGATTGGCCCGATTGGGGCAGGTTGGACAGACCCCACCTGTGCATGGATTTGTGCACTGAGCCTCTAGTGAAACTATAAAAATCCTTGAAGGAAGCATAGGCAGCAAAATATCAGACATCTCAGGTAGCAAAATTTTTCACTGACACAATGCCTAGGGAAAGAGAAACCAAGGAAAAAATAATTGAGGCTACATCAAAATAAAAAGCTTCTGCACAGCAAAAGAAATCAGCATCAAGATGAAAAGGGAACCCA
The DNA here is from genome assembly GCA_004026665.1 of Murina feae. Classification (NCBI taxonomy): domain Eukaryota; kingdom Metazoa; phylum Chordata; class Mammalia; order Chiroptera; family Vespertilionidae; genus Murina; species Murina feae. The sequence goes on along the minus strand of PVJC01013379.1, from coordinate 33,232 downwards.
CTGTATGGCAGAACATAGTTGCCAATGATACATTTGATAAGGGGTTAATGTTCAAAATACGTAAAATATTCATACAACTCAATAAAAGAAAGACAAATAATCTAATTAAAAAGTGAGCAGAAGACCTAAATAGACACTTATCTAAAAAGGACCTACAAATGGCCGAGTGACATATGAGAAAATGTCAACATCACTAATCATCAGAGAGATGCAAGTTAAAATGACAATGAGGTACCACCGCATACCTGCCAGAATGGCTACTGTTCTATATAATAAAGAGCTAATATGCAAATGGTCATCATGCTGTCATGCTGTAACAGCTCAGACACTCAACACTGAGGAGAGAGGATTGGGGACCAGCCAGGCACAAATCAGCTCGTGAGAGAGGAATGGGGACCAGCCAGGCCACGGCCCAGGAGAGGGACAATCTGCATGCCCCACGGTCCCTATGGTCCTGGGCGCCAGCAGCTGCACCTGTGCCTGCAGCCCGGGAAAGGGACAAGCCACCTTCCCCACGGTCATGGGTACCAGAGCCTGCACCTGCAGCCCAGGAGAAAGACAAGTCACTCAGCCCGCAGTCCAAGGCGCCAGCGCCTGTGGCTGCGGCCTGGGTGAAGCCACCTCCCCATGGTCTCCTGTGGCTGCAGCTGGCCTGAGCGAAGCCAACCCAAATCCTGGGTGCCTGTGGCCAGCCAGAGGGAGGAAAGCCTGGGTCCCAGGTGCCTGCCACCAGCTGGAGAAGAGAATCCTGGGTCCCGGGTGTGGGGCAAGGCAGAGGCAGTTAGCGGCGAGCAGGGGAGCAGTTAGGGGCAATCAGGCCAGTAGGGGAGCAGTTACAGGCAATCAGGCAGGCAGGCAGAGGTGGTTAGGGATGATCAGACAGGCGAGTGGTTAAGAGCCAGTGGTCCCAGATTATGAGAAGCAGTCAGATATCCCCTGAGGGTCCTGGATTGGAGAGGGTGCAGGCTGGGCTGAGGGACACCCCCTCCCCATGCACAAATTTCATGTACTCAGGCATCTAGTAATAAAATATGCTGGCTTAAAAAAAAACTCTATTCATGCAAAAATGAAACTAGACCACCAACTTACACCCTACACAAAAATAAACTCAAAATGGATAAAGGACTTAAATATAAGACGGGAAACCATAAAAATCTTAGAAGAATCTACAGGCAGCAAAATATCAGACATATGTTACAGTAATATCTTTACCAATACAGCTCCTAGGGCAATGGAAACTAAGGAGAAAAAAAGCAAATGGGACTACATCAAAATAGAAAGCTGCACAGCAAAAGAAACCATCAACAAAACAGCAAGAGAGCCCACTGCATGGGAGAACATATTTGCCAATTTTATCTCTGATAAGGATTTAATCTCCAAAATTTATAGGGAACTCATACAACTTAACAAAAGGAAGATAAACAACCCAATCAAAAGGGACTTTTGTGCATGCATTTAAGCATAACCAATGGACATAAAACACTGGGGGGTAGGGGAGGCTGGGGGAAGGGCAGGGGAAAAAAGAGATATATGTACTAATCTTTGTAAAACTTTATGTAATAAAAAAAAGGTTTTTTAAAAAAATAGGCAAAGAACCTAAATAGACACTTTTCAAAAGAGGACATTCAGAAGGCCATGAGACATATGAAAACACGTTCAAAGTCACTAATCATCTGAGAGATGCAAATCAAAATGACAATGCGGTACCACCTCATACCTGTTAGAATGGCTATCATCAACAAATCAACAAATGACAAGTGCTGGCGAGGATGCAAAGAAAAAGGCACCCTCCTGCACTGCTGGTAGGAATGCAGACTGGTGCAGCCACTGTGGAGAACAGTATGGACAGTATGGAGTTTCCTCAAAAAGTTAAAAATGGAACTCCCATTTGACCCAGTAATCTCACTTCTAGGAATATATCCCAAGAAATCAGAAACATCAATCAGAAAGGATATATGTACCCCTATATTCATAGGAGCACAATTTACAATAGCTAAGATTTGGAAACAGCCTAAGTGCTCATCATCAGATGAGTGGATTAAAAACTGTGGTACATCTACACAATGGAATACTATGCTGAAGTAAAAAAGAAGTAACTTTAACCATTTGCAAGCGCATGTATGGACATGGAGAGCATTATGCTAAGCGAGATAAGTCAGTTGGAGAAAGATAGATGTCACATGATCTCTCTCATTTGTGGAATATAATGAACAACATAAACTGATGGACACAAATGAATCCAGAGACAGAGAAGTATTGAAAAGACCATCAAATCTCACAGGGAAGGCAGGGGAGGTTGTCGGGTAGGGGTAAGAGTTTAACCAAAGGACTTGTATGCATGCATATAAGCATAACCAATGGACACAGACTGCTGGGGGGTGGGGGCATGTGCTGGAGGGTGGGAGTGGCCAGGGGGTGGTTGATGGGGGAAAAAGACATGCAATATTTTAAACAATAAAAAATAATAAATTTTAAAAAGAAAAGGAAAAAACCCTCTATTCACTGAAATTATTATTGATATAGTCCAAAGGAACCTACAAAAACAAAACAAAACACAAAACCCTCCAATAAATAGTAACTTTATTTAGCAAGGTAACTAATGATGCTAATAGTTTGGAAACTGAAATTTAAAACTATAATACCATTTACAATACCTCCAAATAAAGTACTTATGTATAAATATAATAAAAACATGTATAGTATTTGTATGCTAGAAATCACAAAATACTGATGAAACAAATAAAATAAAACCTAAATATATGGACATACTATGTTAATGAGTTAGAAGACCCAATGTTGTAAAGATCTCAATCTTTCTAAATTGATACATATACTTAATGTAGTTCCAATCAATACCCTAGCAGGTCTTTTTGTAGCTATAGACAAGCTGATTCTAAAGTTTATATGGATATTGAAAGGAATAAGGTTAGCCAAGATAATTTTGAAAAAGAAAAAGCTGAAGGAACTATGCAATCTATTTTATTTTTTTATTTAATGTAGTAAAAACACATACTATAAAATTTAACATCTTAGCCATTTTAAGTGTATAGTTCAGTAATGTAAATTTGCAGTGTAAGTGCTTGACAATTAGCTTTTTCAAAAAATTTAGAGAGAGAGAAAGGGATAGGAATAGAGAGAGAAAAACATCGATGAGCACTGGCTGGTTTGGTTCAATGGACAGAGCGTCAACCTGCAGATGAGGAGTCCCAGCTTCGATTCCAGCCAAGGGCACATGCCTAGGTTGTAATCTCGATCCCCAGTAGAGGGAATGCAGGAGGCAGCGGATCAGTGACTCTCTCTCATCATTGATGTTTCTATCTCTCTATCCTCCTCCCTTCCTCTCTGAAATCAATAAAAGTATATTTAAAAAAAGAAAGAAAAATTGATGAGAGAAATATCAATGAGCTGCCTCCTGCACTCCTACTGGGGATGGAGTCCTCAAACTGGGCATGTGCCCTGACAGGTAATTAAATTGGTTATCTGTCAGTTCATGGGTTGATGCTCAACCACTGAGCACACCAGCCAGGTGACAATTAGCTTTTTTTATTGTAATGTGAGGGCTAGACATTAAACGTGTTACTGCCAAAGTCAAGGCATTCATTTCAAAGACATCTAACCTGAATAAACATATTTCCAGCTATACAGATGGACAAAAAGCCAGGCTGCCCCATCTGTAAAGTTCCCCTTAGAAAGCTCTGCGTGTCTTAGATAGCTGACCACTTGAGTGATCCTGCATTTCCCTTTTTGTGCTTTAATTCTCAATCTTGTGTTTTATTTCATTCATTCATTGAATTTATGGTGATGACACTGGTCAATCTTTTGTTTTAAATTTATCAATACAGAGCAAACTCAGAAAACCCTAGGCACTCCAACCTCAACCCAAATAAAGGCAGAATCCCAGATCAGTGCTGCGTATCTCTACCTTTGACCTCACTGTGTGTCCTTCAGGACTTATTAGAAATAAACCTTGTGTTTTCAGTGTTTCTTGATGGTTGTTGCTGAGGTGCATCATGCAGTCATAATAAGAACCTCAAGGGCTGTTCCAGCCACAATATTGGCTCTGGTCACACTGGGAAATGTCTCTGGGGGTCCCTCAATTAGCACAGGCCCAGGTGAGTGCCCAGAACTGATACCATTACTATTGATAGGCCAAGACTGACACAACAATCGGCATAGTTGACAGGATTGCATGAATGCCCTTTAACTGCAGCTGACGTGCTAACCAGCTAAGCCAGGTGGACAGTGCCATCTGGGAAGGCAGCAGTGCTTGTGGAGGTTTGTTGCACTGCTGTGTGCTGTTGCATGTTGCCTCTGCTGTGTGTTGCCTGAGCTATCTATCCTAAAATGTCACTGCTGCCCAAATAATTCAATGACCACCGCAGAGCAGCATGATCAAGGCTATATGGTCTAATGAGATAATTAGACAACTAATTATAAAGGTCTTAACTGACTGTTAACATATGTGAGGGTCTTCCACTCCTTGAGGCCAAGGAGGGTGGACTGGATCGCCAGGCTATTGTCACTGCATAAGGAGAGATCCAGGCTGAAGACATGAGGAAAACATATTACCATAGGTAAGGAAGAGAGAGACCTCTGCCTGTGACTGTTGAGGATGTGGATTGGGCCAGAACTATCTATCCTGACTCGGATGAGTGAAATAGCCTTGCAAGAAGAAACTAATGACACTATTAAAAGGGAAATGTAGCAGAGGCCTACTGTTTCTGCATCACTGTCCCATTTGCTGCTGTTACTCTTTGCCCCCTACCGTGATGGGATATTTTGGGTCAAATCCTCTGTGCAATGTTGCTAAAAACTTAATAGAAAAATATAAATGTCCTAAACATCTGGTGCCAACATATCCTAAGAACCCAGAGGAAGTACACCAGCTCCTTAATAAATGTAAAACCCCTGTGGAAGCTTCTTGAGAATTGCTTAATTAGTGCCACACATACTAACATGCCAAAACTCTGGTTAAGCTCCAGAGACCTAGGGACTTTATCTAGAGAACCTGTGGATATAGTGCTGGTGGAGGCCAACCCAGATTCTGGGGATGTAGATTAGGACACCCTGCAAAGGAAAATGGCTGCCTATGAAGAAGGCTCACAGGATGTCATTCACACATTTTCTGGTAACAACACAAAGTTAAGGTAACAGGAGAAAATCAGGGAGTAAAAACTGAGGTCAGAAACGATACCTTACTAAAATTCAAGCCTGGTTCTTTCTTTTCTCCTTCTAGGCGTGGATGAGTTGACACTATGGCACAAGCACAAATCCTTGGCTTTCCTGGTGGGACTCCCCAAATGGATGCCAAGGACTCGCCCCTCCAGTCAAGATAGTACACACTCCCTAACACGCACTTAAAGAGCGACTCTGATGCCCTGGCTTGTGTGGCTCAGTTGGTTGGGTGTTGTCCCATGCACCAAAAGGTCACTGGTTTGATTCCTGGTCAGAGCACATACCCAGGTTGTTGGTTCAATCCCTGGTAAGGGCACATATGGAGAACTGATTAATGTCTCTCTCTCTCTCTCTCTCTCTCTCTCTCTCTCCCTTTCCCTCCCCCTCCCTCCCTTTTTCCCTCCCTTCCTCCCTCACCCTTCTTCTCTCTTTAAAATCAATAAAAATACATTTAAAAAATAAAGAGGGGCACTAAAGACCTACACACTCTGTCATTAACAATTTGCTTGAGTCATTTATGATTTGCTTGAGATAGAATTTATTAAGCCTATAATCTCCCATTTCAATATCCCATTTGACTGGCACTTAAGCCAGCCACTGATTAGTGATGCTTCACAATTTACTACCAAAACCTCAAAGCTCAGGTTCCCCCATTAAGGCTTTAATGCCTAATATTATAGAACTGATTGGGAATATACAACAGACCCAGGAAGCTTCCTTCATTGTTCTGTTTCCAGTGTGGAGGAATCTCAGGCCCAATTTTGCTTTCACTTTGCAGGAGCTCAATATATGTTTATGCAGCACCCAATGGGATATTTAAACAGCCCTGCAATTGCACATAACCTCTGCTTGCCAGGAATTTAAAAACCTTATAGCGGGAAAGGTACTGTTTTGGGCATTATATTGATGACATTGTGCTGAGGGATGCCTCTGAGGAGTCAGTATGGACAGATCTGTACACCCTCACAAATCACCTACACTAACATGGCTGGGCAATCCCCCTTCACAATATCCAAGGCCCAGCATCAAGTTTCTGAGTATCATCTAGCCCAGCAAAGGCCAGAAATCAATGGGGCCAGAAACCCCATCCATCAATTACCATCAAACCACCCACTACACTGAGACAGACACAATACATACTAGGTCTTTTCAAGTTTTGAAGGCAATACATCCCTAATCTCACAAATTCTTCAACCTATATTCAAAATAAACCCATCACCTCATTAGTGTGAAGCTCAGCAGTACTCTTTGGAAGCTTCCCAGCAAGTAATCGAGCAAGTCCCACCTGGCTTTACAATAGAGTCCTGACTATGCCTCCTGGAGTCTCTGGACCAAACAGTAGTTTGTTTACCTGACTTCCTATGGGGTTTTGGACTAAATGTCTATCCCCAATGCAACCTGCTATACTCCCCTTGAGCATCAACTTTCATTATCCTATTGGTCTCTTAGAAACCAAGGCCTTAACTGGTTCCCACCTGATACTACTCCAGAACAAAGGTCACATAATGCCCTAGATTAGAGCTGCATCGCAGGAGAAGCTCAGCGTGGCCATTAATGGCTCCTTGGTAAAATGGAAATGGTATCTTCAGGAGAGGGCTAATCTTGTTTTCAAAGGCCTTTCCAAATTGCAGGAAGATGTAGCTTCACCCGTGCCCAGCCCCTTGCCCCAGAGCTTTGAGGACATGATAGTGGCATCCCTGCTTCTTCCTGCTCTGGTACTTGGGGAGTCCCTTGGGAACAACTGTCAGAAATGAATAGGGAGTCAATATTCTTCACCGATGGCAGCACCGCCATTGCACCCAATACAGCTCTCTGGAGGGCCACAACATTCCACCTGCCCTCAGGTACCTCTCTAGTTGAGGAGAGCACTCCCAGTTTAGACCAATTGGTGGAACTTGTAGTTGTTCACTTAGCCTTAAGGAAGAGACCTATTATGGATCCACATTTTCACCAACTTCTGGCTGTTGCCAATGGCCTTGCAGATTGTTGGGTCAATAGCTAAGGGGCAATTTTGTCATATAAGTCCCAAATTTTTATAATGGTTACTCATGTTTCTGCTCACACCAACCACTCTACACCAGAAACCATTTTCAACAGTATTGTACACTTGCTCACTAAGCCCTCCACACTCTGACTAGTACAGACTCCTGAGGGTATCAGCCCTTCATACCAGCTCACAAAATGAGTCCACACAAGCTTGGGTCATTGGGAAATTCATGACTTAATAACTTCAGCTCAAGTGAGGGGACTTCCCCTTCTTTCTGAGGCAGCCAAGGTTGTGATAGATGAGTGCATTCTCTGCTCCCACACCAAACAATGGGGACAATCCAAATAGGGAGATATTCCCAGGGGATACTCACCATACTCCTGATGGCAGATTAATTTCATGGGCCCACTTCCCCCTCCTGCTTGGGCTTCCGATATGCCATCACAATAATAGATATTTACATGTGACTCCTCTTGGTGACTCTTACCAGAATCCTCTTAAAAATAAGTAATATGTTTCTTACTAAATTCTTGTTCCCTTTGGACTGAGAGACATTATTGACACTAACCAGAGTGCCTACTTTACCTCTTAGAAGACTCAATAATGGGCTCCCGAACAATATTCTTTAGAAGTTCCGTCTAGGCTACAGCCCCAGACAGCTGTCCTAATTGAGTCTCATAAACAGTCTTTTTAAGGAGACACTACTCAGATTACTTTCAGGCAAGTGGTCCCACAAATGGATCAGACTCTTGCCTCAGGTCTTCACCTTGCTTAAATCTTGCCCTCCTGGGCCTTCCTACCCTACATACTAGTTATTATACAGTCCCCGAAGTTCCACTTTTGGTAATCTCTGACAGTCTCTGACAATCTTCAAGCTTTTTACCCTCTAAGACAATGGTCTTTTTATTTTGTCCACTAACTCCACTTCCCCCTTCTATTAACTTTTCAACCATCTTGCCATCTGCTTCATGCCAGCGATCTGATTGAGGGCAGATAATTCAGTATGATACCCTCATTGTTGAATATCCTCAGCCTAAATGTCCACCTCATTAGTGTGAGATCATTTCTTTGGAAATCCTGACAATAGTGAGGACTCCCCAAAAGGAGCCACCTTCATGCCTACCACTCTTCCCATATACAGTAGCTAAAAGGGCTGGCTAATGAAATGACATTCCTCTACTAACTTACTAGTACAGACAGTGGAAATTATTGCTCTGGGACCAATCAGTGGCACAGTTTGGGTGTCTGAAAGGACAGAAACCCTCTGCTTGCTAGATTTTTTTGTTGATTTCAGCGAGGAAGGGAGAGGAAGAGATCGAAACATCAATGATGAGAGAGAATCATTGATTGGTTGCCTCTTCCATGTCCCCTACTGTGGATCGAGCCCACAACCTGGGCATGTGCCCCAGACCAGAATTGAACCTAAGACACTTCAGTCCACAGGCCAGTGTTCTATCCACTGAACCAAACTGGCCTAGGCTGCTTGGTAGATTTGAGCCAAATTCAGAGATGAGAGTATGGCAAGAAAGCTACAAGTCATGCACTGACCCTGTGCTAGACAAGGTAACCCATGACTTTCTCCCTGAGAGCAACTGCACTCAACCATTAATAAACACACAAATATTTCAACCAGAAGGAACCCAATCCAAGCTCACTAAATGTCGATGCTCTATATCATTGCTTTTTAACTGGTGTGCTGCAAGAATTTTTAAAACATGCAATACTTGACTATACGGTTAGAGGCACTGACCTCTTTTCCCTCAGATTTTCAAATAAAAAACACACAACAATAACAGCTCACACAACAATAGCCATTTGGTGTGAATGAATAAAAATTATACCTACTTTTTTATCAGGTCAGTAAAAACTATATTTTTTGGTGTGCCACAGAATTTTAATAATTTGTTTATGTGAGTCATGAGATGAAAAAGGTTGAAAATTGATGCTCTCCATAGCTATTACTATTGTTACTGTTTTGCGTGGCCTGGATGATAGGCTTACTGGTAGATCTCTCAGGCTTAACCATCACACAGATACCATGCTGGAGCAATACCATTACCGCCTGCAATTGCTCTACAGATTGGAGAAGCAGGGAATGTTGGAGAGGCCTCTTGGAAGGATTCAGGCCAGCATGCCACTGAGTCTGGGCAACAGAAAGATTGAATCCCACTACAGGCAATGAGCTATCTGGAACTGATGTCTTGATGACACTCACCAGCTGATTTCTGTACATAAAATATCACCACAAACTAATTGGCCCTATGATAGCCCCTTAATAAAACCCACCTGGTTACAGGGACTGTACTCCTATAATTTTTCCTCATAGGTCGGTCTTGGAAATGCCTAAATAGCATTCATAACATCTTATTTAGCCTGGGATATAAATGTGCCTAGAATCTTCATGTGCTTTAGATTAGCTTCTCAGGGAATGAAGGGTCAACCACCTGTTCTGTTGCTGATTGTGCCTCTGATGACCCCAGGGAGCTCTTAATTTGTTCCACTAACAGCAGGCATCAGATATTCAACTCAGTTATATCAGGCTGGCTAGCTTATCTCCAGCCCATGACCAATACCCCAACTGGATAGACACATGGAAGCATCACCTGTCCCTGGGTAGCCACCGTTCCAAGGGATCTCACCTCCAAATGAGTTGGACTCGTCACTGAGATGCCTATGCTTCCTACACTAGAGATGACATCTCAGGGACATGTCACTAGGTTGGAGACCTTGCTGCTCATCCAGTTTGTGCTACTTCCCCATTTACACTGAACTCAGCATAACTCAACAATGGAGTCTAAGATTTACTGGGAACGATGGACTAAATATACTTCCCTGATGGAATTACACTGGAATATTATTTTGCCAAATTTGCCTGGTGCTTGCCTGATGACCTTACCCTATCTAAAGGCCCTGTCCGACTGTGAGTACATTTCCTTCTGACTACAGGGCCGCATTGTATCACATTTCCCCATCGTGGCAGGCAAAAATATGTATTCAGAAACTAAGTTCCTTTGCCTATAAATACTGTTCAGTTAGACTGTTCTCATCTGCTCCTCTTCCCTGTCCTCTTCTGTGTGTTTACTTGGGAATTACCAACCATGACTTCTGCTGGCCACAACAAGCCCTCATCACAGTTTCCCCTGACATTATTAGAACCTCTTCAACCACACTTCACCCTTGTACCTTCTGAGACACTGGCAAGACACTTCACAAACACTTCCACCATTTTTACCCAATGGGCTAAGATAGCTACCCCACACTTGAGAATCAAAAATGGTTGGACTTGTCATATGGTCTCCAATTGCCTATTCAATTTCAGCCAACTCCAATAAACAACCTTTTTGTCCTGGGCTTCCATTAGGTGCCCCACCCATTTTCTGCCCCAAATGCTTCTCAAGGAATCATTTTGAGTAGCTTTTAAGGCCAACTTGGTGATTCTGTGCCCAAGCACAAATAGCTCTTAGCCCACAGATCTCTCAGCAGCACCACTAGGACTCATATAGCAGAGATAGCTGATGAATGGATACAAGTTCCTAGCTGGGGAGTCTGCAGGTGAGGCATCCCATGGGGCTTATGAGTGGGGCTTCTGGTACAGTTCATGAGCTGACTAGCAGGATCTGCATCCAGCTGTTGAGTTCTTCATACTGGCTGCTGAAAGCATTCTCTTTTTTCCCTGCTCCTAGCTGTCCCCAGATTCTTCAACTGTGCTGATGCCCTCAGTGTTCCAGGTAGGAGGGAAGGCTGTGAAACGTAGGCCTTCATTTTTCTCTTCCTTTCCCCTGGAAAGAAAATGAGGGCCAGTGGGATCTCTCTTAGCATGGAGCCATGCCACATTAAGGGAGCGGTGACTGTTCTTACCCTCTTTGTTTAGTCTATCCTCAGATATATTTGCTTCGTTATGGTGTTGAAACTTCTCCACGGGACTCCTAAGCACCCACAAAGGAATTCACCTCTGTAGTTGGTTGTTAAAATTAATCTTTCTATGGAGGTTTGAGGGCTCAAATCTATTCTGCCATCTTACTGGCATATTTTTCTAAACTACTTTGTAATCACTGTATTCTTTGTCCTATGTGGCAATTTTCCAAGTTTTTCACTGAGGGCTCTGATGGGAACTTCTGCCTTTGGAATTTATTGCAAGACCACATTGCAAGGCTCACATCTAGCACATTATTCTCTCCCTCAGTCATGATGGAGGGAGTTGTGCACAGAGTGCTGGGAGCAAAAGTCTTTGTTTTGTTACCTAGGTGGTCAGCTGGTATTTTGACAGGATTTCACTAATGCCTGGAGCTAAGAAAAGAGAAAAAAAGAGAATGAAAAGGAAATACTCTCTGAGTCTTTGCAATTTATTGCTAATATTTCATTGCATGGCTATATCATATTTTATTCATTCATCATTTGATAAATATTTGTGTTATTTTTCAATTGTTATTTATTATAAAAAATGCTGCTGTGAACACTCATGTCCAGGTTTTTGTGTGAACACACTTTGCATATATATATAAATTGCATACACACACAAACACACACACACATACTAGGGGCCTGGTGCACAAAAATTTGTGCACTCGGGGGTGGGGGGTCCCTCAGCCAGGCCTGTGCCCTCTCACAGTCTGGGACCCCTCGGGGGATGTCCATCTGCTGGCATGCCTGGCCAGCCTGGGTGAGGGACTGATGGCTGTTTGCAGGCTGGCCAAGCCCCTCAGTAGGAACCCTCACCCCATGGGGGTGTAGCCAGCCTAGGTGAGGGGCTGAGGGCCATTTTCAGGCTGCCCACAGCTCCCATTGACCCAACGTCCCAGCAAGGCAACTGGAATCAGGTTTCTGGGGTTTATTTATCTTCTATAATTGAAACATTGTTGCCTTGAGCAGAGGCCCAGCCATCCTAGGCAGGCAGTTTCAACTCCGTCGCTGGTGCAATGGACACCTCCTGTTTGCTCTGGCTCCCATCTTGGCTGGGTTAATTTGCATACAACTGCTGATTGGCTGATGGGCGTGGCTTGGTTGGTGGGTGTGGCTTGGGTGTCTCAGGGTGATGGTTAATTTGTATATTACTCTTTTATTAGATTAGATGGAATTACTGGGTCATACAGTAACTCTATGTTTAACTTTTAAAATTTTTATATTTTTTATTGATTTCAGAGAGGAAGAGAGAGAGATAGAAACATCAATAGTGAGAGAAAAATCATGGATTGACTACCTCCTGCACACCCCACACTGGGAATCAAGCTGCAATCTGGCCATGTGCCTTGACCAGGAATTGAAGCAGTGACATCCTAGTTCATAGGTCAGTGTTCAACCACTGAGCCACGCCAGCCAGACATCTATGTTTAACTTTTTGAGGAATTGTCAGACTGTTTCTCATAGTGGCTGCACTATTTTATATCCCCATCACCAGTGTATAAAGATTTCAGTTTCTCTACATCCTCACCAGCACTTGATATTATCTGTTTGTTTTTTATTTTATTGTAGGTATCTCCTCATGATTTTGATTTCCCTAATGACTAATTATATTGAATATTTATTCATGTGTTTGTTGACTATTTGTGTATCTTTTTGGAGAAATGTGTATTCATATTTTGTATCTATTTTTTAAGTTGTCTTTTTGTTGAGTTGGAAGAGTTCCTTATATATTCTAGATACATGTCTTTTATCAGAGATAAGACTTGCAAATATTTTCTCTATTCCATGGATTATCTTTTTATTTTCTTGATATTGTCCTTTGAAGCACAAAGTTTTTACTTTTGATGAATTTTTATTTGTCTATTTTTTTATTCCTTTTAGTGTCATATCCAAGAGATCATAACATGATCCTAGGTAATGACTATTTACGTCTATGTCTTTTAAGAACTTAAAAGTTTTAGTTCTTATATTTAGATATTTGATTTATTTTGATAAATGGTATGAGGTAAGAAGTTGACTTCATTTTTTTGCATGTGGATATCCAATTGTACTATTACCATTTGTTAAAAAGACTATTTTTTCCCCATTACATTTCCTTGACATTTGTGGTTTATGTTTGTCTCTTTGCCAGTATAATACTGCCTTGATTTTAAAGGTTTGTAATGAGTTTTAAAATCAGGAAATATGAGTCCTCCAATTCTGTTATTTTCTAAGATTATTTTGGCAATGCTGAGTTCCTTGAATTTCCATATGAATTTCAGAGTCAGTTTATCAATTTCTTCAAAGAAGGCATCTGGGATTTTGATAGAAATTGTATTGAATTTGTAGATCAATTTGGGAAGTGTTGATATATTAACAATATTAAGTCTTCTGATCCATGAACATGGGTCATTGCATTAGTTTCTTATTAGGTGTAACAAATTTCCACAAACATAGTGGCATGAAACAATGCAAGTTTATTATCTTATAGTTCTGCAGGTCAGAAATTTGTAATGGGTTTAACTGGGTGAAAATAAGGATGTCTGTGTGTGGGAAATCTATTTCCTTGACTTTTTCAGATTCTAGAAGCCACCTCTATTCCTCATGGCTTTTGGCTCATGGCCCTTACTCCATCTGAAAAGCCAATAGTGTAGCATGTTTCAATTTCTCTAACTCTTATCCTTCTGCCTTCTTCTTAAAAGAAACAACAAATAACCAAGTGTTGCTCATTGGTTAGAGTATTGACCGGCGCACCAAAGGATCACAAGCTTGATTCCCGGTCAAGGGCATATGTACCTGGGTTGCAGGTCAGATCCCAGACCTGGTCGGGCCCTGTGCTGGAAGCAGCCAATCAATGCATCTGTGTCTTGCTGACATCAATGTTTCTCTTTTCTTTCTTCTTTCCTTTTTTTTTCTTTTTTTCCCTTTCTTTCCTTTCATTTCCTTTCTCATTTCTCTCTCTCTCTCTCTCTCTCTCTCTCTCTCTCTCTCTCTCTCTCTCTCTCTCTTCCCTCTCTCTCCCTCCCTTCTCTCTCCCTCCCTCCTCTCTCCCTCCTCCCCTTCCTCCCTTTCTCTCTTCCACTCCCTCTAAAAAACCAATGGGAAAAATATCCTCAGGTGAGGATTAACAACAAAATAAATAAACAAACAAAACTTCAGATCACATTGGACCCACCCAAGGTACCTAGGATAATCTTCCCATAACAAGATCCTTAACAAATCACATCTGCAAAATCTCTTTTACTTTCTTAAATTTTTTTAAAATTAATTTTTTAAGAGAAAGGAAGAGAGGGAGAGAGATTTGTTCTTCCAACTATTTTGTTGATTCTTTTATATGCCCTGATCTGGGATCAAATTCACAACCTTGGTGTATTAGGACGATGCTCTAACCACTGAGATACCTGGTGGCCATATCAGCAAGGTCTCTTTTTCCATATAAATTAACATATTTACTGGTTGTTGTTTTTTTTGGATTAAGATGTTGACATCTTCGGAAGCCATTATTTTCTACCACAGATATTTTCCCATTTATTTAGATTGTATTTAATGTCTTTTCGGAATGTGTTATAGTTTTCAGAGAATAGGTTTTGCAATTCTTCTGTTAAATTTATTCCTCGATATTCTCTTGGTTGTTTTTGTAAATAGAATTGTTTTCTTAGTTTCAATTTCAAATAGTTCATTGCAGAAATACAATTGATTTTTGTATTTACAGAAATGTAATTGATTTTGTATATTGCTCTTGTATCCTGAAACCTTGGTGAACCCATTTATTCGCTCTAGTAGTTCTTTTGTGGAACATCTGTAAGAAGAGGATGGGTGATGAACCATCAGAAAATTCAAGCTCCAGACACTGCTATAAAGTTTTGGGAGTCATTTGGTCAGATAAGACACATATTGTTGCAGCAGCTGGGAATGATGAGGTGCAAGACTGTCCATCCTTGGGTGTAAGGCTCTGTAGGGATTTAGGGATTGGGAGTACTTTCATTCCCCACCTGGCATACTGCCTTTATCCCTTATAACACCTGGTAAAGAAAGGACATTGTGGGTCTGGGGATCAGAGGTAGCTCCATTGGTTAGAGCATTGTCCCATATGCCAAGGATGTGGGTTTGATCCCTGGTCAAGGGAAACACGGGAGGCAACTTATCAATGTCTCTCTCATTTTAAAAAATCAATTAATAAAAAATTTTATAAAGCAAGCTTCCTTTGAGAAAGCAAATACCAGTATAGCATATTAAAGTCCTGGGCATCTCGCAAGCAGGGCTACTATTTGAGTTAAATATGTCTGTGAATCCAGAATTAAGGGTCAGACACTGGTAGTGGCAACAGAAGGGAAAAGTACCCTTAAGATTTTGGTCTGCCAAAGGAGTCTGGGCCATCCATCAGAGTTCTTAACATGTCTGAGTTTAGCAAACTGATTATACTGCCCCCCCTCACTAAAGTGAGGGTTGTAAATATGCTTTGATTTGTGTAGACGCTGTGTCTGATTTAATTCAAACTTTTCTAGTAGTCATGCAAACCAAGCTGCCACCATTAGGGAATTAGAGAAGCTGAGTACCATATATAGCTACTCTTGTCAAGTAGACAGTAATTGGATGGAGGGGTATCATACAGGTTATGATATGTAAGACTGGGCAAAAGAACAGGACACTGAATGAAGATTGCATTTCCCCTATAACCCACAAGCAGCAGGGTTGGTAGAAAGGAAGAATGCACTATTAAGGCAGCAGATTACATTACTAACAAGTGAAACATTACAAAATTACCACTCCAGGCTTTAATATATTGAATAATCACCCCATAGGTCCTGCTGCTGTATATGCCAGACTGGGAACCCCAGTGGATACACCCATACCATGAAGTTTTATGAAGGTGTGGACGTTGCAAGAGACAGTCATGGCTCTGACTCTCATTGTGGATCAATGTGTCATGCTGCTGAGAATGCCTAAAATCAGGAACATGGCAATGTTTTTGCTCTTACCACTTCTAATCAACACCGTATTACAGATTCTAGCGAGGCCAATTAGTATAAACAAAGAAACAAAAGGTATACAGTTTAAAATAAAGAACTAAAAGACTATTTGTAGATGGAATAAGCTTGCAAACGTCTACAGAGAGTCCTGCAACAGAGGCAAGTCTTCACATGTTCACATTAGGCTGTCAATGTCATGAGTCCATTTTACTGATGTGGAGGAGAACAGGGACAGGTTTCAGGCTCCTATCCCATGAATCTCCTTGAAGATGAAGTACCTTGGGAGGAACACTTTTGTAAAAGCATCAGAGCAAAACAATAACTGTCTGCAAGTGACAGAAGACTTCAAAATGGCCATAAACACCTAGTTAGAGTTCACATATACACACAAAATGATTCAATTGTCTTAGTTATGCTTTCCAATCTTAGCTTGACCACACATAAAATTCCATTCTCAAGATTTCTTTTCTACAAACCTTCAGCAACTTCCACAAACCCTTTGCAATGTTCATATGCAGTTTAGCTTTCATTCTATATTTTACTTCTTATTTTGAAACAGTCATTTTATTTTAGGATAAAATTATTTTCTTTTCTTTACCAACCTCCTTCCCCTCGTGTCCTTTATATATTTCCTTATTAGAAAAAACCATTTTATTTTCCTTTTCCTCAACAAAAATGCATCTCCCTGTCAACTGAGGGTCGTGCCAATTAAATGCCAACAGGAACCTCCGATTTGCAATGAGGCAAAGAAGGAAACTTTACTCAGTGCAAACAGCTCAATTGTGAAACAGCATGGCTGTGAGGCAGACCTGGGGCAAGGCAGTCCTGGAATAAGGCCCCTCTCCAGCTAGACAGCTCTTCTCCACTCTGCCTTGCACTGGTCTTCAGCCAGATGCATTCTTCAATCTTTGGTGGAAAGGGAAAGTGTGCTCTGTTGTCTGAACCAGATGGGAATTGTCTTATATAAACAGAAGTTCCTGCCACTAGTCTCTGATTTGTCCATCCTCATGCACATGAGGACTCCAAATCCTTGCAGTTTGATTGGTTTAAAAAACACTGCCCTGATTGGTCAGAATGGGGCCACTCTGAATGGTTGGTGAAGATGCTAACTAGTCAGAGCTGCACTGCTCTGATTGGATGGGAAAAGCCTCAATCCTACTGGTTGAAACAGAATTCCAGGAACTGCTTTATAATGGCTGGCTCAGATGGCAGAAAATCAGTTTAGAAAGGCAGCTTTGCAATGTGGGCTTGCAATAAAATTCCTTTGATTTCAGGCCATTTTTACCTTTGAATCTAAAGTATGCCTTCTATCCTAGACCTACTTTTTTAATCCAGTCTGACATTCTCTGCCTTTGGATTAGATTGCTTAATATTTCACATTTAAAGTTATTAATGATATAGTTGGATTTATACCTGCCATTTGAAATTTTATGTTCTCCAAATCTCATATGTTTTGTTTTTCTATTTTTCTTTTACTGTTTTCTTTTGTATTATGTGAATATTTCTAAAGGAACATTTTAATTCCTTTAATGAATTTTCTCTATATTTTTTGAGTTATTTTTCTCCATGATTGCACTAGAAGTTATATACATCTTAATGATTAGAATCTATTTCAAACTTTTACTAAAAATTTGAGTGAGTATAGAAACGTTACTGATAGAGTCAAATGCAAGATGTGCAGGGAGCTAACTGCACCGCATCTGGCCACTAACCAATTAGACCCCAACCCCTACCCAACCAATCAGCAGGGGCCACAAGCATTATCCCACCACTACTTCCAGACCCCCTATAAAACCTTTGTTCTCCTGAAACTCGCTCTCTCTCCCCACCCTGCCGCTGCGTCGGTGAGTGTGTGTGGGACTGAATGAGCTAGCTCAAATAAAGGCTCTTTGCTTTTGCATCATACTTGAGCTCCCTGGAGGTCTTTGGGGATCACGAAATCTGGGCGTTATCTCTATATAACCCTATCTACTCTTCCCCCTTTATTATGTGATTCTTGTTGTATTATTACATATATACTGGTATGTTACCAACCCAGAATACCTTATTATAATTACTTTATATAATTTTATGTCTGTTAAAGAAGCTGAGGAGAGCAAGCATGTATTTGTAGAATTTGTGATATTAACCTTTATATTTACCATTTCTGGTGGTCTTCACTTACTCTTATAGATTTGAGTTACAATTTATTGTCATTTCCTAACTCCAGTACCACTTTTCTCTCACCCACTTCTTTGTGCTATTATCCTGTATATTACATTACTGTATGTAGCAGGCTAAACAATACAATTATATAGTAATTGTTTTATATATTTCTTTTCATATAAGTCAATTATATAATAATGTTTGATACATTTCTTTTTATATAAGAAAGAAGAAATAAACAATTATACCATCTTTTAAAATGCATAATTGACTTAACCAGTAATGTTTTCTTTGAGTGGTTTTGAATTATCATCTGTTTTTACTGGCTTTTAGCTTGATGAACTTTAGTTAATATTATTTATTTATTTATTTATTTATTTATTTATTTATTTATTTAATGTCTGGGAGGGGCCAGGTAGAGTGGATTATAGAAAACTCAATTCTGTATTTATATATTTACTAGAGGCCCGGTGCACAAAATTCGTGCATGGGGTGGTGGGGGGACTCAGCCTGGCCTGCACCCTCTCGCAGTCTGGGACCCCTCAGGGGATGTCCAACTGCCAGTTTAGGCCTGATCCCACAGAATCAGGCCTAAACCAGGAATTGGACTTCCCTCTCACAATCTGGGACCTGCTAGCTCCTAACCACTCTCCTGCCTTCCTGCCTGATCACCCCTAACCACTCTGCATTCCTGTCTGATCACCCCTAACCACTTTGTATGCCTGCCTGATCACCCCTAACAACTTGCCTGCCTGCTTGATCACCCCTAATCACTCTGCCTGCCTGCCTGATCACTCCTAACTGCTCGCCTACCTGTCTGATGTCCCTAACTGCTCACCTGCCTTCCTGATTGCCCCTAACTGCTCGACTGCCTGCTGATCACCCTAACCACTCTGCCTGCCTGCCTCATCACCCCTAACCACTTGCCTTCATGCCTCATCGCCTGTAACTGCTCATCTGCCTGCCTGATATCCCCTAACTGCCTCTTCCTCGGCCCCTGCCATGGTGGCTTCGTCCAGAAGGATGTTTGGAATGATGTCTGGAAGGTCGTTCAGCTATACAGTCTAGTTAGCATATTACACTTTTATTATTATAGATATTTGACTTGTTTAATATTTGGTGGCACAAAAATAGCACCAGGTGTCAGACTGGTAGAGTCAGACCAGACCTCAATACTTGAGTTCTAGCTAAGAAATAATTCAGAGCTAAGACTCAAACTATAAGAGAAAGTTTATTTAGAAAGTCATAGAGGTAGAAGAAGTGAGCTATAGAAGGAATGGGTTCAGGAAACAAGTTTCAGAGGCAAAAGAAGGGCCCTTAGAGCTTAGGAGAGAGAAAAGTAAAGGTGATGTGCCTGAGGGGAAGAAGAGTGGGACAGGAAAGGTATGGGCATGCTCCAAGGTGGGAGAGTACCTCTTTAATATTTCTTATAAGCTGCATCTACAGCTCTAAATTCTCTCAGTTCAAATTATCTTAGGATGTCTTTATTTCACCATCATTTGAAAGATAGTTTTGCTGAGATATGTGATTCTTGGTGGGAGGATTTTTTTTTCATTCAGCACTTGCAAATGTCATCCCACAGCATTTTGGCCTTTATTGTTTGGTACCGGATGTCAACTCTTAATCTTATTGGGCTTTCCTCGTAAGTGATGAATTGTTTTTCTCTTGCAGCTTTCAAGATCTCTCTCTCTCTCTCTCTCTCTCTCTCTCTCTCTCTCTCTCTCTCTCTCTCTCTCTCTCCATTTTTACTACATGAATTTTAGTGTAGGGTACTTTGTCTTGATTTTTTTTGCATTTATTTTATTGGAGTTCCCAGAGTCTTGGATATGTATATAAATGTTTTCATTAAATTAGAAAGGTTTCAATCATTATTTCTTCTAATTTTTGTCTGCTTTTTTTTTTTATCATATCCTCCCAGTACTTCCATTTTGCGTGTTGGTGTGTTTAGTGGTATCCCACATTTCTCTTAGGCTCAGTATATTTTGCTCTATTCTTCAGATTAATATAATTGCTATCAACTAATCTTCAGGTTTGTTCATTCTTTCTTCTTCCAGTACAAACCTACTGTTGAACCCCTCTAGTGATTTTATTTTCATTTGGAATATTGTACTTTCAACTTCAGAATTTCTATTTGGTTGTTTTTGTATAATTTTGTATATTTAGTGATATTCTCTACTTGATGCAATGTCATCATCACAATTATTTCTTTAATCATGATTTACTTTTAATTTGTTTAAATACATTTATGATAGCTAATTTGAATTTTTTTTCCTATTAAATTCAGCATTTGATCACTCCACTCTTTTTTGCCTACTTTTTTTCTTGTACATGGGTCACTCTTTCCTGTTTTTATGCATGTCTTATAAATTTTTGTTGAAAACTGGACATTTTAGGTAAAATACTGTAGCATGTCTAGACACTGATTATTGTCTCCTATGCCTATGGCTTATATAGTTTATTTGTTGATGTTTGTTTATCTGTTCAGATACTTGACTGGACTATTTTAGTGAAGTGTATTTTCCATGCAGTGTGAAGCCTTTGATGTTACTCCTCAGAAATGCAGACTTGAGCATATATTTCAGCAGAGTTGCCTTTGAATATATCTCTCCCTGTTTTTTCTGTTGTGTTTTCTACCTCTGTTGGTATTACACTCAGCTATTAGGCCCCAATAACTTCTGGCTGATTGCTCCATTATTTTAGACAATGCCCTGTGGCATTGTCAATTGTTCCAGTTTGATCCAATTAAATGTGGGTCATTTTGTAGAGATAGTTTTTGAGGCACATGTTTTAGGTTGGTTCTGATCTCTATAGGGTTAGTGTTAGCTTTCTATTTTCCTGGTTCTTTCTGATAAGTTTTTTGGCCTATAGTTTACCTTGTTGCTCTTTTTGGAGTTAGTCTTCTTAATTGCTTACTACCAAAATGTGCATTGTTTCAAAGGACACCCTTACTCTTGAACTTCCCCACATATGATTTCAAATTCAGTCAGTTCCTATGAATAGAACTTTGGAGCTCTTTATTATTATGTAACTAGTGGCCCACTGCATGAAATTCATGCACATTAAAAGGGGATTAATTAGAGTAAATATTTTAATATTGCTATTTGCCCTTTCTCTATAATAGAAGAGATGAAAGACAAGTAGTAAAATGTATATGAAAATCTTCTTCCTGTCAGAGTCTGGGGCACAACCATGGGACCCAGAGTCAAGTCCCCACCCAACACGTGTGCCTCAAAATCGCACAAGACCTAGAGCTGGCCATCCCCACCCCCATTGGGCTAGATTCAGACCCCTCCAGTCCCACCCTTGTCAAGCTCCAATGGCCTCAGGTCCCCTGGCCCAGTACTGGGCAGGGGGCACAGCCTGAGTCCCCTGTCAAGCCCCTCCAGGTGGGGGGTGCAGCCTCAGGTCCCCCAGCCCAGCACTGGGATGGGGTTGAGGCCTCAGGTCCCTTGGCCTGGCACCAGGGCAGAGGGGGAAAGGCCTAAGGTCCCCCATCAAGTCCCACTGGGTGGGGGGTGCAGCCTGTGGTCCCCCAGCCCAGTGCCACAGCAGGGGTTGCAGCCTCAGGTCCTCTGGCCTGGTGCTGGGGTGGGGGGCATGGTGTGAGTTTCCCCATCAAGCTCTGCTGGAGTGGGGGGGCATGGCTTTAGGTTCCCTGTCAAGATCCATTGGGGGGAATTTGGGGGTGCAGCCTCAGGTCCCTGCTGATTCCTTGTTAAGGCTCATTATGGGAACTCGACCTCTGCTGTGGGTGCAGCCATCTTGTGTTACAGAAACCCCATCTCTGCTGTAGGCACAACCATTTTGTGTTATGGAAACCACCCCCCCACCTCCACTGTGGGCGCCACCATATTTGTGGTGGAGTGATGGTCAATTTGCATATTCCCTCTTTATTATATAGGATGCCTCTCCCTTGGGAAAAACCTCTGAGCCATTCTTTGGGCATGCTGTGGATCCAGCAGCCTCTGGTCTTCTCTTGCTTCTATCATGGAGCCTTTACTTTTTTAAAATTTAAATTCTTTATTATTTAAAGTATTACATAAGTCTCCTTTTCCCCCCATTGACCTCTCTCTTGCCACCCCCACCCCCTAGAACATGCCCTCACCGCCTTTCCCACCCCATCTGTGTCCATTGGTTATTCTCATATGCATGCATACAAGTCCTTTGGATGATCTCTTATCCCTCACCACCCACCTTCCCTCATAGGTTGAACAGTCTATTCAATGCTTCTATGACTCTGGTCCTATTTTTGCTCATCAGTTGATGTTGTTTAGAGTAAGCTGGAACAAGGGCAATTTGTGCCACAGTATTCTGGTCTGCCATACCGGGTGCACAGCCTCTGCCCTGTGAGTGGGAGTGGGGTGAAGGAGCAGTGCCCCAACTTTTTGGCCATATTCACCAGAAACTTAGCTTCTTAAACTTGGAATAAGAGGGGATTAGAAGTGCTGGTGGCTTGCCTCTCCCAATGAGATATGCTAACCTTTGATTTATCACTGAGGGGTGAGAGAAACCTTTATTTTTGTCCACAGCCTCCTGGAGGGGCGCTTCCATTAAACCAGTCTGGGAGGTGGGGAGGGAGGGAATTGGTCTTGGCTGAACTGCCACATATTCTTACTGATCTAATTGAGTTTTAGTAGATTTTCTTGAAGTAATGTTTCTGCATTTGCTGTTTTCTCTATGACAATTTCCAGGGACTTTAAAGAATTGGTTTTTTAAATGATTTCATCAGTTATGATTGTTTTCCTTTGGAGTAGGTCCACAATGCCCTCAGATGTTGTTCTAAATGTGGAATTTCTTCACCCCCACCTTTAACAACATGCTGCTCTTTCTGAGAAATCTTGTTGTTTGGAGGATCTGATAGCACTCAGTTCATGAAGACAGGTTTGGGCTGTATAGCCATTTTGTCTCTGATCTATCAGGGCCCAGTAGTAAATCAGTAGCTATTTTTCAAACGGAGAATTCTTATCAAAACAGGAGAGCATGGTCTTACTCATAATCCATGATGATGTTAACAGTGATTTTCTATTGGGGCTTGTCAGAGGTTTCATACTGCTTTTCTGCCTGCTACAAACATGACATTTTGAATAGCATTTGGTCTGCTGGGTCATAAGACCCAAGTGGCAAATCAGTTTCCACTGCAATTAGGATCTGCTCCAAAGCTGTTTCCTGCTCTGAGATTCACTCAAAAGTGTAGCCTCATAAGGTTCCTGATAAGTGGGACAGACAGTATATCAAAATACAGTATGATAAATATTACCTTCAAAATCCAAAGAGGCTCACCAATCATTGTGCCTCTTTCTTCATGGTAATGATGCAAGTGTAGGGGTTTATATCCTATTTTATAAGGAATATTCAGATATGCCCCATACCAGTTAGAAACTTCAACAATCTGGCAGGCCCTTGGACTTCTCCAAGTTTCATCCCCCCTCCTTTGCCATAGTGTGTCTTGCTAAGGTATTTATTTTTGCTCTTTCCTATTCACTGGGTTCACTTAGCATAATATCATAAATGAAATGAACGGGTGTGATGTTCTTTGAGATATAAATATGGACTATGTATGACAGTGAGCAGAAAAGTTAACATAGCTCTGGGGAAGCAATAAAGGTATACTGCTGTCCTGTTGTCCCTGCCCTGTAAATGTAAACTGTTTCTGATTTTGTTTGTTAATAGAAATGCTACAGAATGCATTTTCCAGGTCAGTAACTGCATAACAATAGAGATATTGTTACCCTAAACTGCAATTGGCCTCACTTGATTAAGTTTCTTATAACTTTTCACAAACCATTTGACTTACAATGGCCAAACAAGTGTGTTAAATGAGGATCTGGTAGAAATTGCCTTTATAGCATCTTTCAATTTTTGATATGGTGTTGATCTCTGCAGTTCCTCCAGGGACACAATTTTTTTATTTTGGTTTAACAATCATGGTAAGTGTGGGGGAAGTTCTGGGGGCTCTCCACTTGGATTTTCCTCCTCTAATAATTCTCACTCCATGGGTCAGAGAATCAATTTGGGTGTTCTGCCAGTGATTAAGTATATCTATTCCCACTATATAGTGTGAGTCTTGGGAAATAACTATAGGCTGCATCCTTAGTCCCACCGTAAAACATATTCAAGCCCAGACTCCATATAGCATCTAAAGTCCATAGATTGCCTCTTATAAGGTGACCAGTCCCTATTTTTAACAATTTGTCCCGCGTACCGCAGCATTTTAAAAAAGTCCCGATTTTTGGAAAGAATGCATGACAAGCTAGGGAACGGTGGGAGAACGGGAAGGGAATATACTGTTTTCGGCAGCCATGTGGTCAGTGGTGTCCTGCTTTACCAATGTTAAAATCTGGTCACCTTAGTCTATTATCAGTGGATAATTATTTTGGTTGTTTAGGGAAAAGCATACCTTCACAGCCAGTATCTAACAATCTCCAGAAGGTCTGGGTATTTCCTTTTCTCAAGCACGGTTATCCTGATAAATTACCACAAGACCCTTGAAGGAAGATTCATGATACATATCTGTAGCTGCATTGCAGGATCCTTCCTTGCTCAGGGGACTCTGTACCTGTGATCTGGCTTATGATTGTGAACTGGCATATAAGCCATGAATTTTCTTTATGATGACCAAAGGAAGTTAGGTTTCTTCCCAACAGACTTGTAATTTTTCCTCTTATATATGTCAAAAAGAACTTTAGTAGGCTAACCGTATATTTCATTTCTAGGTATCCTATGATAAATTAGCCATTATCACAGATCCTCAGATTACCATTCAGTCCCTGTGTATTATTGTGTTAATTATTTTTATTTGTGATTAGACTGCCACTTGATATTTATAACTTTGTGATCCCATTAGGCCCCACCATTTGAGATCAGAGAATGCAATTTCGCTGCAGTATTCCCCATCATCATCGCTGGACTTCAGAGTATGGCTAATTCAGAGCTTGTCAAGGATACAGGTGCTCCTCTTATCAATGCATATTTTAATGAATTTTTAATCAACCAAAAATGTATAGAAAACGTATAGAAAAGTGGCAAATACAACTTTTTTTCTTGGAATCTTTATAGAGTAAGTTGCCAAACTGCTGTCCTTTTACCTCGGAATACTGTTTCCACAGATACTTAAGTGTGTACTTCTGATAAGCAAGGACATCCTCCTCCATAACCACAAGACAACAATCAGTTTCTGGAGATTAACAGTGTTACATTGTTACCATTGAATCTTTGGACCCCACTCAAGTTATGTCAATTGTTCATCAGAGCAAAGGGATTCAGGACAGAACTATGCATTATGTTAAATTGTAATGACATTTTAGTTTGGAATAATTCTTCAGTCTTTCCTTAACTTTCATGATCTTGAAACTTCAAAAAAAATTACAGTTATATTATGGACAATTCCTCAATTTCTATTATTCTGATATTTCCTCATGATTAAGTTCATGTTTTATATCTCTGGTGACTTTGTCATTTGTCAACTGATTAAGGTGAACTGCATTTCCCAAAATTCCCTTTTCTGTATGTTTCTTGTTGAAGTGGGCCACAAAAGAGATTCTTATGGGAGGTTTAGAGGGTGGAAATGAAGCAGCAACCATTTTGTAGTTACACACATTGTTGCTCATCTCTCGGCTTACCTTATTGATGTGTGGAACCACCTGGGTTTGCAAGTTTTCCACCTTAACCTAGATTATCCTTAAGCTTTCCCCCAGGCCAGGTGTAGGTTTAGCATCATGACAAAGCTTCTGTGGGATACCCACACCACTAAGGGCAGAGGCAACAATAACTGCCAGGTCGTCCTTGAGGGTTCCAGCTTGTCTTTGTTATCCTCTGTTCTTACATCTTTCTTACCTTTCCAGCTGCCTGACCTGCGGACTGCAAGCTCCAGCATCAGCTGCAAAGGCAAGAGCCTTGCACACACTGCTTAACCACCTCCCACAATGTATAAATGCAAATCTGTAACAAATTCCTTGTGGTTCTGTTTCTTTCATTGAACAATGACTAATAGAGCATCTTTAGCAGAAATGTCACAGCAGTGAGGCTGCATTCTTCTTATCACATCCTATTAAGTGGTAAATGACCTCTATTTGTTCTGTTACTAATGATGTTCACTTTGATTACTTGATCAACCAGGCTTCTCCATTATAAAGTTACTCTTTTTATCTCTTGTAATATCTAAGTACTTCATGAGGAGATACTTCAAAATGATGTAAATAATCCATTCTTCATCAAAATTTAGTTTTATTTATTTACTTATATCACTATGGACACATGTTTTCCAATGTTATTCAATAATTTGTAACTATCATTACTATGATGCTCAAATTGCCACTGACAAAAGGAAGTTAGGTTTCTTCCTAACAGACCTGTAATTTTCCTCTTATATGTGTCTAAACTAAAGTTCTCCTTTTCAAACTGGCATAGTTGTCCTTTTGACATGCCACCATCATTCTCCATGCATTTCTTTGCTTCTTGCTTTCTGGTACAAAAAAGTGTTCTAGGCCTGTCTTATAATTTTCCTGGTCCAGTTCTGTAATAGGCCACTTCACCAAGCAGCTCTGATTTTCTTTAGCAGATAATGGAATTTAGAAAATAAGATCTGAGTTCTGTGTGTGATAATTGCTATTGGATATTATTGCTTCTAGGTCCTCTCAGTGGACAGAGCTAGAAAATGTAGAGGTGTGTGTGTGTCTCTCTCTGTGTGTAATTAGCTGTTTATCTAAATATGTATATATACATATACACACATTTACAACTACATTTATTTTAATTTTTTAAATTAGAAAGAGAGAGAGAGGTGAGAGAGAAATACCAGTTGGTTGTCTCTTCTGTGTTGGAGATGAAAGTTCTTTGTTTGCACAAAGGACAGAAATGGTTTCTGAGTAACAAAAAAGTAGACTGTGCTAATTATTCTTTGCCCTACCCTCATCCAATTTCTATTCTTCCTAGCTCCCCTCTCTGTCCTAGGTTTACCCCTGGAGACTGTATATTTTTGGTTCTCTTGCCTGTTAGTTTATAGTTGGGCTTGATATGGAGGCAGAAATGGTAAGAGAACTAATAATGGGAAGAGAGGAGGTCAGAGTATTTTTCCCCAGTCCCTTCCCTTCCTGCCGTGGCACTGCATCTGTGGCAGGAGCTGCATACCTGCACAAGTAGAGCACCTGCTGGGCTCTTCCTCCTTCATGGTTCTAGTATTCACTGGGCTCTGAAAACAATGTTGCTTCCCTTGACCCCTTAGCTCTAGGGATGTTAATGGTTTCCTGCTCCTATATCACTAACCTTGGTTATTTCCTGTAACCCTGAACACTCACTGTAAATAGTATTTTCACAAACTCTATTCATCTGAATCACCTGGAGTGAAGTCTTTTCCTGCTGAGGCCCTGCTGATAAAGTCGGTTCATATCTTCATCCTTTGCCTTATCTCTCCATGATTTTAAAGAACAATAATACTGGAACTGGAAAACTCCCCATTTGGGTGTTTTTCTGTACACTTTCTGGGCTGTTCCACAGTGCTTGGAGACAGAGCTCCAGGGAAATAAAAATGACTCATTGAGGAAGGTTACCTTTTAGAAAGAAGTTTAAAATTGTACACAAATAATGCATGGTCATGTAAAATTTAGCAAACCACAAAGAGAAAATAAAATCCTTCAGTAATCCCTCTCTACATAAATAACCATTGTTAATATTTCTAAGTTACACATTTCTTTAAAACATCCAAAATTCCTGAAGCAATGCTAGCTTGAAGTCTTGGGCTTCTGGAATTTTCACAACTGGCCCCATCTGTGCTAATGTGCACAAAGCAAGAGTAATTGAAGAAAAAAAGAAGCACAGGGGAGAAAGGAAGCAGACCTCAGGTAGTTTCAGAGTTCAGTCCCTTTCTGAACTGTCATATTTGATGCACTGGTTGGACCCCACCCACACTAAGTCCTGTCGTGCTGGGCTGGGCTTGTGTGCTCTCTGGGAGGGGCTGTCTTCTCCAGTTCTCACACTCAGAAGAATATAAGCCAGAAGCATAGGTAAATAAGCCACAGCTGCATAGCTGGCTGCCCTGCACAAAGCTCCTTGGAATACTAAATGTAAACCTCTAGAGCCCAAGGCAGCTGAGAGAGAGAAGTTAAGACCCAATTAATTCTCCAGCAGTCCTGAAAAGGTTAATCCTAAATGGACTGAAGACACTTATGCATTTCCACAGGGCAGAATGTAATCTTATTGTGGGTTATAACTT
The DNA here is from genome assembly GCA_004026665.1 of Murina feae. Classification (NCBI taxonomy): domain Eukaryota; kingdom Metazoa; phylum Chordata; class Mammalia; order Chiroptera; family Vespertilionidae; genus Murina; species Murina feae. The sequence continues at coordinate 4,869 of PVJC01013379.1, read as the reverse complement.
CAGCCTTTGGAACTCATTTTTTAAATGCCAAGGTCGTGTTGTTTTCCCTCAGAATCCTAAGAGCCAAAGATTTCTGCCATTTGATTCCTGTGTCTCCTCAAAAGAGATTATACTGTTACGTATGTGTAGAACATATTGTCCCTATCCCCTGATTTGATTTTTCATTTTCCAGTGTTATGCTGACCTCAAATAATAAACCATTTTGACATCAATTTTATAAATTAAGCTGGAAAATAAATCCTAGAGAGGGGGAATCTGACAAGTGGAGATTTACACAGAGTGGAGGTTACTTTGAGCTGGCTGATTGGTGCCAGTACACAGTTTTTCTTCCTGAGGGATGTCCCATCTGATTATTTGTCTCACTAATTCAGAGAAACTGAAGCATCAATTTTCTACCAGTTTCTTCTCCTAGATAGTTCCAGTAGCAACAGAAGGATGGAATTTTGGATCATCCTTCAAGCTTGTTCTTTCTTTCTTGTTATATTATTCTTCAAGTACCTAGTGTCACTTTAATAAGATCCTGTTGTGAGTCTGCTTCTTAGAAAACATAAAGAAAGATATGTGAAAAATTTGTTACAGGTCAATCATAGGATTTAGAGTGCAGAGGAAAACAATCTTCTTATTTTAAAAAGAAGACTGCTTTGCACTTTAATTCTGCTAGTCAAATGCCTTTCTTTTTGGAAATCTTGTTGCACCTTTTCAGTTCATGCTGAGGTGAGATAGTTATAGGTTTACTGAGCTTCAAATAGAAAGGTAAAGGTAGACTCAATATAGTTGTTTGTTTGTTCAAGATGAGTACTAGGACTCAACAAATATGCTGCAGCTTCTTACTAACTGCCTGTATATTTCATTACAGTTAATTTTTGTTAGGCTTTATTCTCACACACCTTCGTTGGCTACACATTAAGAATAGCCCGATGACAGTCAAACAGAAGTTCAAGAAGAATTACAAAGAGACTTTAGGAGAAGGAGGCAGAGATTAAACCCATGTGAAGAGATGCGCAGACAGTTCCTCCATGTAAGTCTAAAGAAGATGATTTTTAACTGAATTAGCAAAATAAAATGGCAACAGCAAGATAGGCGGGAATGTGACTTCAAGATCCCTGAAGATAAAGCCTGTAATAGTACAGTAGGTATAAACAGAGTGTGGGAAGGGTACTAATACGGGTTATTGTGTGCAATGGTCAGACTATGTGCCACAGCATCAACACAAACTGTTCTTTGCATTGGGGCAATGGTTAATGATTGAATAATTGAGGCATTGTAAGATGGGCACAAGTCTATTACAATGACCACCATTCATTCCTATGAAGAATTACATATGGTGCCAGAGCAGTCTTTAATGGTGTTCTTAATAACAACAGAAAAATTGCATGATTCATGCTTACGTGTGATTCTGGCCCATGCAATAATCACTGCTTGTAAGGGGAGGATTCATTTAGTAATGATATAACAGGTTACATAAAAATGATTGTCTTCTGGAGTATTGAGATTGTTTTCCACTCTGCAGAATGGGGGAAGGGGAATATTGATGAGAAAGAATTCCAAGGGGATATAAATGGTGAAAGCACTTTTGGAAAGTGGAAAAGGCAGACTGAATCCTAGGTTTTGGCTAGGGAGTGGATCTGGTCCTGAGAAGGGACCTTGAAGTTGAATACAGTATTACAATGGCATATGTGTGGGATATTTCACATCTATCATAGCCTGTTGTTGTCATAATGAAACTTTACAATTTTGTAGGCAAATTACAGACAAAGGAATAGTGAGGTGCTGGAAACTGATTATTTTGATGCTGGAAACTAATTGTTTTTAACCTGCCTTGATTGCTCTGAAAGGTCAGAGCTATGCACCCATTAAGTTGAAACATTGTTAGTTAAAGCAAATCCCTACTTGTTACTTACATGTAAATTCTTTCTGCCTGTTTATTGTCTGAATTTCCTGCCTAAGGATATGGTTGTTTTCTCAGAAACTCAATAAAAGGCTGGTGAAACCCAGGCATCAGTGGGCAATCTACCCTGGTAGAGGAAAGATGCCACGCCTGGTCCCCCATTTTCCAAATTGATTCTCTTCTAGTCTCCCTCTTTTCATTTTGCGTGCGGCCTCCTTCAAAACTCGAACCCTGAACAGGAACCCTGAACTGCGCTGGACGTGTAAGGGGCTCCAATAGTGAGGTAAATATCCCAGTAAATTTTTCAATTACATGTGATTAATTTAATGAGTTCATATCTTTTGATTCCAAGCACAGGCATGATCTTATTAGACTACAGTTCCCTGGAATGGAAATGTACCAAAAGAAAATGGGTCCTAATCAAGTGTGAAGAAGCAAACAAAGGGTCAACTTTACTTAGTGTGGATGCCAAATTACTTTTTGTTTTTTAAGTTTGAAAGAGGCAAAAAAGTGTTGAAAGTATTAGGAGACATGTTCTGCTTTCAGAACTTGATTTTTATGTGCCTTGAACACTAAATCATCCTAGCATGGTGTAATAGGAAGACATTGCATTTAAGTACTTATTTCTTCACTTAGTGCTAGTGTTACAAATTTTCTCATCTGTAAAATGGAAAGAAAAACAGTGTTTAATTTATAGTGCTATTGTGAGGATTAAAAGAGATAATGCACGCAAAACACTTTATACAGTGTTTGGCATATAGAAATAGCTCAAAAATGTTCATTAATATTTCCTTTTCTACTTGTACAGGAGTTTGTCTAGTATGCTTAGCTTGAGTAAAAAATAATGGCTCTACAGAGTTCTCTGAATTCAGTGGAAGTCCTTTGAGCCATTTGTAGAATGGTCCATCTCTCTGTAAGTGAGCATTTCCCCAAATATGGGTTTAAGCATATATTCAACTGTTTTTGCTCATCTAGCAAAACCCCAGCCCACAAGAACTTAATCTTTATGACTCCTTTTTCCTCTTCCTTATTATCTTAGACCCAAAAGACAGGACTGAATTTCACAGGCAGCTCTGTAATTCAGCATGAAAATTCACCATAGTTGAGGGGTTTTGCTTGTCCTCAGACAGGGTTTCTTAGAATCTGCACTATTAATGTTTTCAGTTGGATACTTCTTTGTTATGTGTTTGTGTGTGTGTGTGTGTGCACACGCGCGTGCGGGGGGTGGGTGGGGGGGAAGGTGGGCACTGTGCTGTGCATTACAAGAGGTTTAGCAGCATCCCAGCCTCTACAAAATTGTCAGTAGCACCCCACTCTCTCCCTGAGTTGTCATAACCAAAAGTGTCTCCAGACATTGCCAAATGTCCCCTAAGGAAAGGGGCAACATTGCTCCTGGTTGAGAAGCAGCCCTAGGAGGAACGAATCTGCTAGCTATTTAGCATAAAACATCCTGAAGGGGTATGGTAACAGAATCTTTAGGATCTACTGAAAATTTAAAGAATGAGGACAAGTGTGGAAAAGAAGAGTTTAGGCAGAGGAGCTGTCTGGATTTTGAAAGAGAACCTATTTTATATGTCAGGCCTTGTGGATACAGAGATTAATGGCAAAGATCCTGTTCTAGACATTTCAGTGGGAGGGCCAACCATGTGAACAACGAGAATGCAGTAGAGTTAAGTGCAATGTCACAAATATATAAATGGTGCTAATGGACAATGGGAGCACAGAGGAGGGGCACTGATCTTAGTGTGGTGCAGAGAAACTTTTCCAGAAAAGATCACATCTGAGTTGGAGAATGAGTTAGGATTAGCCCGGAGAAGATAAAAGTAGGATAACTGAGACATACAGAATTTGGAGTTTAGAGGGAAGGGCAAATAATTTAGATTGGCTGGCAGGGGAGTGCTGAAGAGCAAGGAGTTGTGAAAGAAACAGATTGTAAGATAGATAGGAAGCAGATCATGAAAAAATTCTAAGAACTACAAGAGCTATTGAGTTCCTCCATAATCCTATTTGGATTTAGGGATGATTACTTCAGCAACAGTATAGAAAATAGATTAGAAGTAGGGTGACTAGTCAGGAGGCTATTATTGTAGTCCAGGTGAGAGATGATTACATCTTGAGTTAGGGTAGTGGCAGTGGGAAAGCATTCAAGATCTATCTTAACTAATAAAAGCATAATATTGAAATTAACCGTTTCTCCGGGACGGGGTAAGCCACGCCCACCAGCCAATCAGAGCGACTGTATGCAAATTAGCCCAGCCAACATGGAGGCCTCCACTCATGGACCTGAGTAAACGGCAGCTTCCATAGCGAAAGTGAAACTGCGGCCCGATCCGCTATCGTAGCTCAAGCAAAACATAGGTTTGTAACAAAATAACAGTCATAGAATCCTTGGGAGCCTGGCCTGAGTCTAAGAGTAACATTGTATCATTATAGGCACTGCGAGGTGAAGCAGAGAGGAGGCTTCATTAAGTAGGAGGCCTCGCCTTAAAGGAATAGTGTATCAATTATAGAAGAAAAACAAACCCCAGAACCTGTGTCCAGCCAGCCTTGCTGGGACATTGGGTCAATGGGAGCTGTGGGCAGCCTTAAAGCCTGAAAGCGCCAATCATCCCGTCATCCACGCTGGCCACAACCCAATGAGGGACGTTCCTGGGGGGCTTGGCCAGCCTGCACACAGCCATCAGCCCGTCACCCAGGCTGGTCAGTCATGCCAGCAGGTGGACATCCCCAGAGGGGTCCCAGACTGTGAGAGGGCACAGGCCGGGCTGAGGGACCTCCCGAGTGCACAGAGCAGCTGCAGGGCGGAACAGCGCAGGACCCAGGACCGGCGAGTGGGAAAGAGGCGGCAGGGTTGGCGGCTGCCCAGGCCCTTTGGGGGACACCGGTGAGCAGAAAAGAGGCAGTGGGGGCCGGGGGCATGCTTGGCGGCTGCCCAGGCTCTTTGCTGGGCACCGGGAAGCGGGAAAGAGGTGGCGGGGGGT